>JAQJVL010000035.1:1592928-1814676 GCA_035578905.1 Stictocephala bisonia | reverse complement strand
ATTGGGTTAATCACGTAGCGTGTTAGACACTGGAGGAGTAGTCACGTAGAGTGTTACATATATTGTTAGTCACGTAGAAACTGAATAGATTAGTTTTGTATATTTTTACCAAAGTACTCGAGATAATTATGCCCGTATTTCGACAAGCGTATTCTTTTTTTGTTTCCATCCACCGAATAATAAGTTTTGTTGATTGAATGCCAAATTATTTAAAAAGAAGTGACTCAAATGAACCCCCACGTTTTATTTACACGAAATAGTTACCAAATGTTAAACTAGGTCACAATCAATCCATGCGGATATTTGTGCAGCAAAAATGAGCATTAATATTTTATTTTGGCAAACTAAGGGGGAAGAAGAGAAGTTTGGATCAGTTCTATGTACGAATGTTCTACGATGTAGCCATTTATTACTTTTTTTAGTAATTGTAAATTGTTTAATGGTACCAATTTTAATTATGAAAGAACTGTACATGTTATTTTGTATTTAAGCGTTAAAAAAGCATTAGTCCCAACTTAAACAGACCCGGGGCCAAGTTTAAAATTTGGCAGCAGTAACTAGTGATTAAAGTCATTTCTAGTGATCCATAATTTATGGAAGGACAGAAAACGGGGAGGTACACTGTTCACTAGTATTCATCCCACACTATAAAGAAGGGATCAATAACCATTGTAAATTATAGTAAATAAAAATTTCATATAAAACAATAACATTTCAAGCTAGAAATTTATTAAACATTTTAAGACTATTTTTTAGCTTTACCAGTGTCTTGTTACAGGATTTTGATATGTTTATTTAGACCCAATAAAGAACCTACAGACACATTACCTAAGATTCTAATTTCCCTTTTATGACTTATAATTTCAGTCACAAAACTTAAAATTACAAGTAAATAAATTAGTATTTAGAAAACACACTTGTTATTAAAGATACTCTAGAATCGGCCTTAATTGTATTATAACAGATTTATATATTTGTGTGTAAATAGACATTGAAGTATGTTTGTTTTAAATATGAAAACAAACAATACACAATATTGTGTGCAACAACACTGTACAGGGTGACAAAAAAAATATGGAAACGTTTTCACAACGTTATTTTTTCCATAGATAATTTCACCATTTAATTATTTTTATATAATTGTGTTCCATAAAGTATAATTTTTTATCAGATTAATTTACTTAAAACTGTTAAAATGCGGAGAAATAATATTGTTCAAATTAATTACTGTGACATTCAAATGACCGCTACTTTGAAAAGGATAAACATTTTGAAGTCCGGTTTGCGGCAATTAATGTCTCTTGAATATACCTATGATTTGATACCAAACTCGACCTAGACTTACGTTGAAGATTTTCCTTCAACTCCTCGTGAGCCGTCCCCCTGAAATGGCGTCAAAAAGTACGTTCTTTGTAACCACGATCATGTACAAGATTTAATGTGAAGTCATAAAAAAATTATGAAAATGTTTCCATATTTTTTTCCACCCTGTAGACTATATTACATGTATAGGAATGAAAAGAAGTATTTAAATTACAGTAAATGCGCAAAACAGCAATGCAAAGATGAAACGCCTTCATTGGACCGTTACGTGAATCACGCTACACAGTCCTGTAGCCAGATCACAGTTCCAGCGCCGTGGCTTTATTTATATTGAGTAATTAAATATCTTCCGTTTAGTTTTTCTCTGTTAAGGAGAATAATGAGGTAATATGTATTGAAATGTACACAAAATTAAAACTGAACGCTACTAAAGTAGTTTAACAACGCTATGTGAAAGTCAACAAAAAAATTTAATGGTAAAAACTAAAAGTACTATAAGTGCGAAATAACTCTACACATAAATCAACATTTACTTGTTATTTAAAATCAGTTTTAATCAAATAAAAAACTGTATAAAGCATATTTATCAGTCTTGTATATTTAAAGAAAGAGCTGGGCAATACCAATTAATATTTATTGTTAATGTTGTCCTAACAATAAATAATAGTCATTGTTAGGACACAATTGACGTTAATGATTTATATTAAAATGGACGTAGAACAGTTTTTTAAACTAAATAACCACAAAACAGCAACATTGTCAAAACAGAACGTCTCTACACCAAGGTAAACTGAAGTTGGAAACCTTACAGAAAGCACCTAATTAATAATACAAGACAAACAGTGCGAAACTTCAAACACTAATGTGATTAATAAACTTTGGCGAACATTCTACCCGACCAAGTTTGACTGCAAACGTTCAATAGCAACCAACTCGAAGTTTTAAACAGAGGAATAACAAACTGCCATTGGTGAGTGTCCCTCTCCAAGGTCCAGTTTCATGACAAACTTAACCCTAGCCCGTGTACGTTCGCTTACATTGACGGAGGGAGGGCCATTTAAACAGAGGAATAACAAACTGCCATTGGTGAGTGTCCCTCTCCAAGGTCCAGTTTCATGACAAACATAACCCTAGCCCGTGTACGTTCGCTTACATTGACGGAGGGCCGGCCATTTAAACAGAGGAATAACAAACTGCCATTGGTGAGTGTCCCTTTCCAAGGTCCAGTTTCATGACAAACATAACCCTAGCCCGTGTGCGTTCGCTTACATTGACGGAGGGCCGGCCATTTAAACAGAGGAATAACAAACTGCCATTGGTGAGTGTCCCTCTCCAAGGTCCAGTTTCATGACAAACATAACCCTAGCCCGTGTACGTTCACTTACATTGACGCTTACATTATTCCTCTGTTTAAATCTGGAGGGCCATTTAAACAGAGGAATAACAAATTGCCATATTGGTAACATTAAATAACAGTAAATTGGTAACATTAATAACAATTAAATATTCCTAATAATAACAAAAATAAAATACTTTTAATATTAACAACTCATATAGGTAACAAAGGAGATAACAATACAATTTAACAACAATACAACAGATGATTAAAATATGAAGAACAAAACTTAACAACCATAAAAATTATATATAAATAACGAAATGAAACAAGATTCTTTAACTAAAATATCGAACAATGAACCATATACACCAACCTGAACTTTAGCAACAAATATATAAAACAACCTTAAGCAATATTATGGTAAGTAAGCAATGATTACAAAAACAATGTATACAACGAGTATAAAGAAATAAGTTTGCAAGTACATTTTTTTTTAAATTTTACCGTGCACAGTAAAAAACTGTATAATAATTAAATTTTCTTTTCAGTAGACCCTTTTTCAAAAATACGAAATTGTACAGCATAATAAACTGTATATACATACACTAATAATAATATACATACCAATCTAACCCCATGTGTTTCCTTATTTCAAAGGATTGACTTCAATTATCGTTGACAACATTCAATGCACGCCATTTTTAAATATATGATAAATAAACTTTTTTAAATTATTTTTTAAGACGTATTCTATTTTATGATTATGTATTCTAAAATTTATCTGTTATGTGAAAATATGTGGTAACAAAATAATAGATTTTAGCACCACCAAAATTTTACATCACTGCTTCTCAGAGTTTACCCTGCGTGTACAGGATAACTTAAAAGTTTTCATGAACTTTCTCAGCTCGTCAACATCTCGTTCACTAATCCACCTAATATTCAGTTCTACCATATCTAACATAACACAACCATCTCAAGTTCAATGCTGTCACGTCTAACATCACCCAACCACCTCATGTTCAGTTCTACCATACCTAACACCACCCAACCACATCGTACCCAACTCCACAATGTTTAGCATCACCCAACCACCTCATGTTCAGTTCTACCATACCTAACACCACCCAACCACATCGTACCCAACTCCACAATGTCTAGCATCATCCAACCACCTCATGTTCAGCTCTACCATACCTAACACCACCCAACCTAACCTACACATCAAACGGCACAAAGTGGTTTCTTCTTCAGCAAAGCAGACGGTACTTATTGATAATTAAAGTGATAGTGCTTACCACTTTCATGTTGATAAATCCACAAATATCTACTATGTTTCTAGACTACGTTAAAAGTGTTTACCAGATTCAAGAATATTCCAAATACCAAATTTGTATATAATATTTCCTTGCGAACTTAAACTTCTTTTAATGAGATTAATACCCGAATAATCCATGCCATATTTACAGAAATCGTTTTAAATAGTATTCAAATTAACTGAACACATTTAAATAACGAAACTTAAGATTTTCAGTAGAATACATTGTACTGTAGCTATAATACACGTTAAAATATATTCGCCAGGAACACAATCCCAAGGGCGTTCAGCCGGAATTAGGGCCAACTGAATTTCACTACGCGCGCTAGTTGTACGTTTGACCGCGAGGCTCAAACACAGACACTCAACACCTCCCCCTCCCAGTCTATATAATTGCAGGAAGTCGTTGAAGTGCGATCCTGCGGGTGCGGGTGCTGTGTGTTGCTGTACGTGTGCGTAGCAATTAGATTGTAATATAAAATGCGGGTAAGAGTACAAGTACAAGTTGAGTATATATAGTTAATCAATTTTGTAAATTGTGAGATATTAAATAGCATAAGATGCCAAACACGAAATTGTATTTCTCGTCGTAATAAAATAAAAGCAAACATATAATATTAATTATTTAAAATCAAATTAGCCAATTTGCAGGGAATTACGTAATTTAAAATAACTGATGAACAAGGCCAGTCCTGTGAGGGTCTGTTTTTTTAATTTGGGAATAATCGGGAAAATAGTTTCTGAATTCTGTATGTACCAAGAAAGCCCAAATTCACATCTTTGAGGTGATGGATTTAATATCCTTTAAATATGCATTTACAGTGACCTGATTGATTGCAGCGACAAGTTTACCCTTTAAATGTGCATTTACAGTGAGCTGTCTGATTTCAGCGACAAGTTTATCCTTTAGATATGCATTTAAAGTGACCTGTCTGATTCCAGCGACAAGTATATCCTTTAAATATGCATTTACAGTGACCTGTCTGATTGCAGCGATATGTTTATCCTTAAAATATGCATTTACAGTGACCTGTCTGATTTCAGCGACAATTTTATCCTTTAAATATGCATTTAAAGTGACCTGTCTGATTCCAGCGACAATTTTATCCTTTAAATATGCATTTAAAGTTACTTGTCTGATTGCAGCGACAAGTTTATCCTTTAAATATGCATTTAAAGTGACCTGTCTTATTGCAGCGACAAGTTTATCCTTTAAATATACATTTACAGTAACCTGTCTGATTGCAGCGACAAGTTTATTCTTTAAATATGCATTTACAGTAACCTGTCTGATTGCAGCGACAAGTTTATTCTTTAAATATGCATTTACAGTGACCTGTCCGATTGCAGTGACAAGTGTATCCTTTAAATATGCATTTAAAGTGACCTGTCTGTTTGCAGCGATAAGTTAATTTTAAGCACGTACAGTAACTCGCAAAACCGTTCCGTTAAAACACGAGATAAATACATTCAAAGATATCCTTTTAAGGAAGGTCAGCGTTTCCAACATATTAACTTTACCAACTAAAAATAAAATATTTGCAAAAATGTAATTCTCATTAGAGAAAGTTTAGGTGCTGGAGAGTGAAAAGTCTAATTGCAGTGACATGTAAATCCTTTTAGCGTAAATATTACGATCCGTGCTTATAAAACCATCTTTACTAAGAGGACAATTCCTTTTTAAAACGAGAATAAGCAACGTAATATAAAAAATATTTCTGTATCAAAATATCATACTACTTACAATTTAAGCTTAAAATATTTTAGATGAATTTTTAGAATTAATGCAGAAATATGATGATAAGATCGCTTTAATAATTCGTATTTTATCAATATATTACTGAATCATGACTTAATAACATATGATTTTGGTATTACTACATGCATAGAGTCGGTCCTTAAAGAGAGAATCAACTGCCTGATCAAAGAAACACTTGACCATGTTTAGTATAACAGAGTTAACACCTACAAATACGAATGTATCATTAATAAGCGTAGTGTTATATTTGTTTATTTAAAAAGTCAAAATAAATAAAATATGCATATACAATTGTATCCTTAATAACTATAAAATAACATAGAGTGATTGACTTGTTTGATAAGTATAATTTAACTACGTGTTAAAATGAAATAATACTGCCATTTTTGGGTAACAAATACAAAGCAGAGAGTTTGTGTTGATGTATTCGTGAACGTGTATATATGTGCACACATTTGTGTGCTTGCGTGTGTTGGATATAGTTTGCACAGCAAACTGACACATCATACAACATATAACTGTATTATGTACTGTGCTCTAAGAACAGAGAACAAATAGTATAAAACAAACTTCTGTCGGTGCAGAAATTAAGTGCACCCAAGTTTGAAGATTGTTTTCTAAGAAACCAAGATGCCTACAAAAAATCTAATGACACCATTGTTTTCCCCTGTCAACGTATCAAAGTTATATTTTAATACAAGATTAGTAGGAACGTTTTCTACAAGTTTTATAAATTTTAGCACTGTACGTGTATAGGCGGGCGGGTGGGTCAAAGCAACTGTACGTGTATGGGTGGGCGGGTGGGTCAAAGCAACTGTACGTGTATGGGCGGGCGGGTGGGTCAAAGCAACTGTACGTGTATGGGCGAGTGGGTGGGTCAAAGCAACTGTACGTGAATGGGCGGGCGGGTGTGTCAATACCAAAGTAAGGAGTCAACTAGAGGGTACTTGTTCGAGAGATCACAGCCGAGAACTTGTTCTAACTAATCGAGAAAAAAGTTGTTATCAATTCTCTGGAACATTTTTTCTTCCCCTCAAGAGGTCTGAGAATTAATTAACTTGTTGTATTGAGAATTAATTGAGACTTTGTCTTGTTGTAATCCTTATGAAATCTATAGTTACGATACATTAACTTCATATGTGTAATTAAATTTAGTGATTTTATATTGATTTTAATCAATTTAAATGTATCAATTTGAAGTTATTTTTGACTGATTTAAATCGATTTAAATTCACTGCGTTTACTTACACATATGAAGGTAATGTATCGTAACTATACATGTCATGAGGATTACAAAAATACCAAGTAATTTGTAAACCAGTTTAATCCAACCTTACTTAAAATGTTATATTTTTTATATTAAAATACTTGAATTCATTTAGGGAAAAACAATTTATGATATACGTAATAAGCATTGCGATTAGCTGCTTATTTAATACAAGTCTAAGTCTAGGAATCCTCCAAACAGGCTTAGCCTGGGAGGTAACTCCTTTATTTTTCAAAATAATATTATTAAGAGTAAGTATTATTAAGTATATATATTTACTGTTGTACTGTTATGTATTGTTGTACGTTTTAATGAGAAATAAAGCTTATTCCTTTATTTATTATTATTTATAAGTTTAATTTTATAAAAGTAAAATACATTTAGTTTATATGTATGTTGCTTTGTATGTATTTAGATTTACAACAAAGAACTACAATAGATTAAACAAATAATACAAATCAAAAAGGAATTAACTTTACGACCTCCAGAAGCAAATAAAACAATGTTTCAGGTAATTGATAAGAACTTTTGTCTCGATTAGTTTGAATCCTAAAATTTTTTAAACTTATAGAAAACGTTCCTATCAATCTTGTATTATTATGTAAATGCGATATATTGCGGGATTTTGACTAATAACGGTGTAAATTTGATGTACAGTGAAAACTAATTAAAATTCCGGTACTTTTTTGTTCCAACTTGGATGAAAAATAATTAAACCTGTAACCAAACTTTTACATGTATAATAATAATCAAGTAAAATTAAACGAGGAAAACAATTATGTCATTAGATATTTGTAGGCATCTTAGTTTATTAGAGCAAAAACCTTCAAACTCGGGTGCACTTAATTTCTGCGCTAACAGTTGACCTTAAACTGTTTACCTCCCTAGCGAGCGTTGAAACTGTTTACCTGACTTGTAAACTCTAAATATAATATAACGTAGTTTTAACAGTAAATCTCATCTTAAACTCAAGTCGGGATTCTTTGATCAAAACTTCGCTCATTCTATACAGTTAAGCTAGGAAATATGAAATAGGCCGCGTGAGAACGTTGGTGTACAACTAACTGTAAACACCGGCAAGTTTCACTCTTTATGTCAACTTTGCCAATATCGAGTCAAATTAGCCGAACTGCTCAGTAGTTGGCTTCCCAGCCGAAACTTTCTACTGCTCCTCCCATCTTCGATCCCTCAACTAAAACGCACTTCAGTCACATAGTTACGTATTCAACAATGATTTTTTAAATTAAAAACTTTTTTGGAACTATGAGGCATCTAAACCATTTTCTAAATAAATACTAACTTGTATTAAGGAATCTTCAGCCGTCCTGGAAGATCATTTGAAATTTGTTGTATGAAATTTACTGAAATATTTTTTAAACAGCAAATAAAAATTTACATTGATATCAATTGTCATTTTCCTAAATCAATATTGTTTTAAATGCAATGAATGAGCTAAGCTTATGGGATTTTTAAAAATAAAAATGAAATATAAAAAAAACACACTCATACGAAAACAAATAGACCTACCAGAAGTCAACTTTACGGCTAAATATTAGAACGACATAAACAAATCAAATGCAGTAGACGCTCTCTTAACCGGCCACTGCGGGACCGATTCCCGGCCGGATAACTGTTTGGCCGGTTAACCCAAAGTATATGGAAATTACAGTAACCACTTCGTTTCCGCAAAGATTACGTCACGGAGGGTTACTGTATAATACTCGTGAAACCATGGATAATGCTACAGTACTGGTACCTTACTTAAACGAAAGTTTAGAAGCTATGTTCTTAGAGATACAAAGGTTTCTTTAACAATGTTAGGACTAATACTGTAGTTATTTTAAGTGTGTATTACTATTTTGTATTGTGTACTACTATACTACGTATTTTAAGGACATTGTAAACATTTCACAATGTTGTACAGCTAACACAGCTTCTGTGAATAAATAATATACTATGTAAAATATACAATAAATACGGTACAATGCGTAAGTCACCCCACTCAACTGAATTAAACAAACCCAAAATTAGATTGAAGTAAACAAACCCAAAATAACCGAGCGTATGGTGACCTGTCGGAGACACATCGTTTCTAATTAGCGGCCGGTTAAAGGGGTGGCCGGTTGATCCGAGGCCGGTTAAGAGAGCGTCTACTGTACCGCAAACTTTAATGGTGAAGTGAAAGTCAGAAGGTAGGTTTAAGGACTACGAAGGCGAAAAGCATTAAAATTTAATGCTATTTTGTTTGCCATTTATTTTGTTTCTATATCTATCACTATAATCTATTAATAGGCTATGCATTAGTGAATAAGTACAATATATAGACGAAAGAACGGAAGATAATATACTATCTATCACGACATTAAATAATCGCAAAATTTCATAATTATTGCAAAATGGAAGTAATGAGAATATATATACGAAATTAATACTAGACAGCTAATTAGCCACGTTAATTATTGACTTTTTTTCATTAAAGAAACAAATACAGCTTTTATTATAGTTGAAGTTCTTAAAATTTTATACGTAAGTGTTATTTTGTTACCTTTTTTGTTATTACCTTAAAGGTTTATCAAGTACCTGCAGTTATGATTGCATTTGTATTGTTTTATTGTTCGTTCATGTGATATATTTATTCTTGGTGCAATTCTTAATAATTTAGCTGCTTAGGGTCCATGCAAAAAATATATATTTTTTTATTTTTGTTTGATGTAAATAAGTAGTACAATAATGTTTGGATTACTTATTGCACAAATCAATTTATTTTGTGGTGTCAAATGACGTTTTAACCTAACGGTACTTGATGACGTCATGTTGGAGGAGTGAGGCAATTGTTGGGGGGGGGGGGGTTAAATTTTGTCAAGGTCGTTCAGAAAAGTTTTTAAAACGTTATTGCACACTAAGTTAATTTCTTGATTTTTACAATTTTAAAATTTTTTATTTCTTGCGCATTATTTTAAGATTACGTGTTTTTGCGCAATTTACAATTAAAAGTATTTAAGTGCCACCATTTTTAAAATATTGAACATAGTAAAATAATATTATCACAACTTTAAAGAAAGCATAATAGGTACCTTCATTCCGAAATTGAGCAATGAATTGTAAGGAGTTATGAAACGTCTCATCATTTAGTGAAAATACGAAAATGGCCGCCATATTGAAAACGAAGCATATTAGGACCTATTTGTACTGTAACATTTTTACCCAAAGAACCTTAGGTTTTGGAACGTAGTTTGGGAACACTCTGTATAAGTGGGGAAAGGCAAATGACCAGTCACGTGATAGTGTAGTCGAAGTTCTAACTATGGATCAGATAATTATTAATAGTTGCCCAATTTCTTTTATTTTCAGGGGTGATATGCTGGAATTCATTCAATCGGAGAAGCAAGTGTTTGAATGGTTAAAAAACTTTTATTTGGCTCTGTGCCGGGAAAGCAACATTTAAACACGATCAAACAAGTATTTTGTACAATAGATTTAATTTTATTTGTATATTGTTTATTAGTCTGATTTTTAATTGTTGTTATTGGTTTGGTAGCTTTCTTTGAAAGCCATATGATATATATAAAATATTAACACCACGAAGACGAATACTATAGATATTTGCTCGGATATACCAATTGTTGACAAAAAACGCAATAAAAGAAAAACACATTTTTCACCAAAAACTATTTATATAACATATTATCATGCATAATATCATGCACTTCTCATCCTAAACACGAAATTTATATCCGTTTCTTTCTACGACAAATAATAACTGAAATATTTTTAAAAAAATAGGTTAGGTTAGACTAAATTAGGTTTAACCTAGGTTTAAAGTTAGGTTACGTTAGTTAGTTAGGTTAGGTTAGGTAATGTTCAGTTACTGTTTATTCACGGTCAAAATATACAAACTTAACCCACCTTTATGAATTTTTGCTTAGTTGACCTTTAGTAAGATATATCACTTACTAGTCGTCATGTGAAAAATCTCATGTTATATTTGTTTTCAGGAGAAGAATTACATAAGATTAATGGAATGTATATAGTTTTTGGAGTAACATTTTTTTAATTTTTTTAAAAAGTCCTGTTGTTAAAAATAAATATTTCCGGTAAAAAGGGTCGATGGATTCGTGTTCGTAGGCTTAAAATAGACTTTTTTATCATGAAAATCGGGTGAGACCTCTATGTTCCATTTTTATCACTTCCTTTACCTAAAATATCTTGGTTTTTATCATGACAATCAGGTGGGACCTCTATGTTCCATATTTATCACTTCCTTTACCTAAAATATCTTGGTTTTTATCATGACAATCAGTTGGGACCTCTATATTCCCTTTGTATCAATCTCTTTACCTAATATTATCTTGGTATACAACATACATACTCAGCAGCTGCTTATTTCTCCACGCTCGCTGGAAATAGAACCGTGTTAAAGAGGTAGCGAGAAAATCGCTCTCGATCTGTAGTTGGTGGGATGTAAGTGAAATACGAGAGCTTGTTCGATTACAGTTCCATTCCAGCAATACAAACTCAACTACGAGTAATCTTGCACAAGTCTAGTTCAACTAATTCACACAAATCTAAAAACAAAAGAGAATACATTTTATACGAAATGTGTACAAACCAAATTCAAGTACCCAGCTTATTAATACAGTCTCAGAATTTTTTTAAATAATTACTCATGTGCAGAATAGATATACAGAATATATTCCATTACTTTTCTAAAAATACAATTAAACATTTCTTTTCGGTACTAAACATGGAAATTTCACTTTTATCTTGTTATTGTTTTTTACCTTGTTAACTATTCTATATAAACTATCAACAAGTTATGATCTGTTGTTTGGAGGTTATTTTTTTGCATCCGATTTTGTTCATGATTGTTAATTTTATTGATATTTCCAACAATTTCAGAGTTCAAATCAAATCATCTTTATTTTAACAGAAATTAACAACTATATAATAGCACAGATTTATTTTATAAATTATTGTTTTAAATTATCTAAATTTAGAAAGATTATCTAAATTTGTTCAGAAACTATAATCTTAAATTACACGTACAAAACTCATGCCATCCACGGTAACTAGAACAACAGACGGTAGGTATCACGGAAATTGTTTGTATGTTCCATGTATAACAATTTCAAGCTCAAACCCAATTCAGATACTATCATTCAAAATAAACTGACGCACTGGTTTTTCCATCTGAAACTAATTCAGCGGATTTTAATAATTAAATTTTAAAAATAATAAAACTGCAAAATATTTAACATATTCCAATCTCAGCAAATAAATTGGTCTAATGCCCAATGAAAACGGACTTCCGTAATTGAAAAGGGGTCCTTCTTGTATGGCAACTTTCCTTTTCCTGAAACTCCAATTAAAACGGCCAACCACTGAGGCGCAACTAGGATGTTCTCTTAGGGCCAAGTTTTGGGTACGACACGCAACTATGATGTTTTAGTGATAGCTCAGGTATACTTGGAGCGCAACTAGGATGGTCCCATCCAAAGTGTCCTTTCTAGGTACATAACTCATTAAGAAACCGTACGATAGATTCCAGCTTTAGGAATATAGCGGACAAAAGATAATAAATCATCTAGTGACAAGTAACGCTAAAAAAAGTTAAGAATGAACAGTTGTTTTGGGACAAATTACGCCTGTACGAATTTTTAGTTGAAATTTGTATAATTATCATTGGCCGAAAAGAAAATTTACAATAAAAACAATTATTGCTAGAGTTCCCTAAATATGAGGTAGTTATGTACGTTTGTGTTTGGGAAGTGCAGCAAGAGGGGAGGGAAACGCGTTTTGTGTGTGTTAGTGAGGGAGGCATATTGCTACACTAGCGACAGCTGCGACGAAATCCAGAATAAAATTCTTTGAAGCACCACTTATTGGCTAGGCAGGTAAACATTCTTAAGAATTTACAGAGGCTGTAAGCCATGTTGGTTTTATTCCTATAAGAACAATATTACTTCCAAACGGACATACGATCATCCAAACGTATCCAAACTAAACAATTATTCTTAAACAGATTATTTTCTTAACAAATTGCATTTAATCAAGAATGAAATTGCGCCTTGGAATAATTGCTTTGTGAATTCCTAATTAGTTTTATAGACAACAATATTTAGTTTGAAGTTTTTATTTTAACCTTTTTATTAACTGGGCGTATGTATTCAAAATATCAAAAGCAAATACAATGCGTAATATGATAACGTTTAAAATTACACGTCATAAATAACTTTCGGTGAATAAATTATGAAAAATATGGATTCGCAAATAACATTTTTCTTGTGGGATTAAAACCAACATGGCCGACAGCCTCACCAGACTCTTAAGGAAAAATAATTCTGTTGCTGCGTTTTCGCTGTTAAAAGGTCTCTAAGGGAATGCACGTGTTCGTTATAAACGATTAAATATAAAACACAATATTCTGTGAGGGGATGTTATAGTTTAACTTTTATCCTTAGGATGTTTCTAAGCCGGTGCAATCGGGCATTACTTTAACGAGTGTCCTTATTCCAGTCAATTCCACCTGTTGTAAAAAGCAGCACAACCGTAAAACTTTACGAGGAAGAAGCGTGGGTGGAGAGTTAATGTCACTGAGAATCTCTAGACAGCACAAAAGAACCGTTAATATTAGCTTCGATAGCTTAGAAACAAATAATACAGAATCTTGATAGCGTGAAACACATTTAAATCACTTTAATTAATGGAACGAATATTCCACTATACGACATCGATAATTATTATGATGTATTAATATGAGGAATGAAAGCGTGATTACTGTAGATGAACAATTAGTGTAATTATCGTTATAAGATTATCTACTGATCTTTAGAAAAGACCACTTACATTAATAATAGCCTACTAGCCAAGGAAACTAAGTAACCTACGGTTTAATGTGGAATGCGAACCACTTAGTTTTGGGTTTAATTTCAAACTGAGAAGCTTGATACTCATTCTCTCCCTTGCACAGCACAAGATTCCTAGCAACCACCCCACGTGGACACCCCAGACTTTGTCCACGTCAAAGGCCACCAACGAGCGGACGCTGTGAAGGACTGAGAATAGAACCTATCGCCTACAATCTCCACAACACTTAACCCCCAAGTAACTGGGTTCCAGCTAATTTTAGTAGAAGTAAATGTATTTTTCTTCTTAAATAATTAATCAATAAGTATATGAACCTGAAGTATATTCTTCTGTTGGCAGTCCTGTTGAAGATAATACAATATTTTCTGCATTACATGTTACTTTGTCCAAGTTTTATGTACCATGTATACAATAATATTGCAAAAATACAAGGTAAATGTTTTCTGCTTTACTAGTTATATTCAAACAAACTTAACCCTCAATGGTTTTATAATCGTTACTTTACAAATATACATTAGTGTAATATTTATATTACTTTTAACATTTAATTTACCATTCCGAATCTACGGATACATGATAAATGGGTTCTTCTTTTTCAGATTCAGTTTGAATTCTGTTTCATTCAAAATGCTTTAATAGAAAATAAATCAGTTTTGTCAGACTTCTGCAATCTTGATCTCAATTCGAAGACGACAGTGGAGAGGAGAATACAACTACCAGCCTGGAAATATACTTTGTTTATGACCCATTGTTCACTTCATGCGAACATTAGTGTTTGATGGAATATCTCAATCAAAGAAAGTGATTGATATTACAAGGTAATAAGAACCAGCACATTCATAGTTTTCAAAGATTTAAAAAGATGGTTTACAGAGAAATTCACACCAAATATATTTAATTTTTGTTATTCATCAAACTAAGAATTTTTAAAATTTTTTATACTGATTTTGTATATACGTAACAATAAATGAATGAACTAAGTACTTACATATATAACAATTAATACGTACGGATATTCATATCACTGAGCTACGTACGTACACTCATAGCAATGATTCGTACGTATATTTATAGCACTGAACTACGTACGTACACTCATAGCAATGATTCGTACGTATATTCATAGCACTGAACTACGTACGTACACTCATAGCAATGATTCGTACGTATATTCATAGCACTGAACTACGTACGTACACTCATAGCAATGATTCATATGTATATTCATAACACTGAATTACGTACGTACACTCATATCAATGATTCGTATGTATATTCATAGCACTGAACTACGTACGTACACTCATAGCAATGAACTCGTACGTATATTCATAACACTGAACTACGTACGCACACTCATAGCAATGATTCGTATGTATATTCATAGCACTGAACTACGTACGTACACTCATAGCAATGAACTCGTACGTATATTCATAACACTGAACTACGTACGTACACTCATAGCAATGATTCGTATGTATATTCATAGCACTGAACTTCGTACGTACACTCATAGCAATGAACTCGTATGTATATTCATAACACTGAACTACGTACGTACACTCATAGCAATTATTCGTACGTATATTCATAGCACTGAACTACGTACGTACACTCATAGCAATGATTCGTTTGTATATTCATAACACTGAACTACGTACGTACACTCATAGCAATGATTCGTACGTATATTCATAGCACCGAACTACGTACGTACACTCATAGCAATGAACTCGTACGTATATTCATATCACTGAACTACGTACGTACACTCATAGCAATGAACTCGTACGTATATTCATAACACTGAACTACGTACGTAAACTCATAGCAATGATTCGTATGTATATTCATAGCACTGAACTTCGTACGTACACTCATAGCAATGAACTCGTATGTATATTCATAACACTGAACTACGTACGTACACTCATAGCAATGAACTCGTACGTATATTCATAACACTGAACTACGTACGCACACTCATAGCAATGATTCGTATGTATATTCATAGCACTGAACTACGTACGTACACTCATAGCAATGAACTCGTACGTATATTCATAACACTGAACTACGTACGTACACTCATAGCAATGATTCGTATGTATATTCATAGCACTGAACTTCGTACGTACACTCATAGCAATGAACTCGTATGTATATTCATAACACTGAACTACGTACGTACACTCATAGCAATTATTCGTATGTATATTCATAGCACTGAACTACGTACGTACACTCATAGCAATTATTCGTACGTATATTCATAGCACTGAACTACGTACGTACACTCATACCAATGATTCGTTTGTATATTCATAACACTGAACTACGTACGTACACTCATAGCAATCATTCGTACGTATATTCATAGCACCGAACTACGTACGTACACTCATAGCAATGAACTCGTACGTATATTCATAGCACCGAACTACGTACGTACACTCATAGCAATGAACTCGTACGTATATTCATAACACTGAACTACGTACGTACACTCATAGCAATGAACTCGTACGTATATTCATAACACTGAACTACGTACGTACACTCATAGCAATGATTCGTATGTATATTCATAGCACTGAAATACGTACGTACACTCATAGTAATGATTCGTACGTATATTCATAACACTGAACTACGTACGTACACTCATAGCAATAATTCGTACGTATATTCATAGCACTGAAATACGTACGTACACTCATAGTAATGATTAGTACGTATATTCATAACACTGAACTACGTACGTACACTCATAGCAATAATTCGTACGTATATTCATAACACTGAACTACGTACGTACACTCATAGCAATGATTCGTACGTATATACATAACACTGAACTACGTACGTACACTCATAGCAATGATTCGTACGTATATTCATAACACTGAACTACGTACGTACACTCATAGCAGTAAACGTGTACGTATATTTATAACACTGAACTACGTACGTATACTCAGTACATCTACATATGTATTGTAAGGTCATAAAATGAAGAGTAGTTTTTTGTGTTTAAAAAGGATAAATTTTAGTTAAACGAAGAGTAGTTCAAGCAGACAGACAATTATGTTATTTGAAATTCCTCCGTCGGGCACCTACTACCCTTACTCACCGTTTGGAGGCACCAGGCCAGGTCTAACAAAACTGCCGACCGCAACCAGCAGAGGCAGTCGACTTGAGTGTTGTCAGTGAAATCAGTTCGGATGAGGTAAGTGGACCTGTCTCCACATATTCAAGCGTGCCACGTCTGCTAGCTTTGTGGATTGGCTTATTTACTTCATTCCTATGTAGATGCAGTAGTTTGTTTTAATCCTTGCATGTGAGAGGAGACGTTTAAGTTATAAGAGACGAGTTAATTGGGGTTAAGTAGTTACTGCTGAGAAAAGTGGTCCTGACCCATCAATCATTAGTAGATTGTTGTAACAAATTAGTTTTGTTCTACAGATAAAACTTTTAATTTTATTTGGATTAATTTATTTACTAGGTGAGATGCCTAAGTACCATTTGAGATCATATATCGTAGGCCCTTTAGGCTTTCGATTGCCGTGAAAGGCAGGACTTGGCCCAAGCGTAGGTAGGTTCCGTAGGTTCCCTTTATGCTTTGGACCGCCGTGAAAGGCAGGAATCGGCCCAAACGTAGGTAAGCTACGTAGGTTCCCTTTAGGCTTTGAACTACCATGAAAGGCAGACTTGGGGTTTTAGGCCATAAGGACTTCCAGCATACCATAACCCGACCATACTATTCCAATCTACCTCGAGGCGAGTGGTGATGATGAATGTTACGTCTTATGACACGTGAATGATCTTTCAACATCTGATGTACTGCATCATTCACCTCGATTCCACACCCTAACTCCGACCCCTGGAAGTATACCCAGCAACTGCAACTATCCTAGCTTGCAAGTGTGCGAACTATTTATTCGATACCGAACTTAACCAAAATCGCACCTTACAGTATATTCATGATAATGAATTCGTGCGTATATTCTTAACAATGAATGAACTACGTACGTATATAAATTGTTTTTGGATATTTCATACGTATAGGAAAATACGATTCTTTTGAATTCTATGTGTTAATTATAATACAACAATATTTTTTGTTGACATTAGTTACGCATTGCCATTGGCATAACCGAACATTTACGACGATATGCGTGGTTTGGAGGCATCTTGGAAGTCATCCTTAAGCCGTTGGTCCCCAGGTTGAAAAAGGGACGACGTCTTACTCCTAACTTCACCTGGTAAATAAGACTACTTTAACATTTTTTATTATTTTATTGTTTTGTAATATGTTAAATAAATTTATGAGGAAGTATAATACGAACATCAAGAGATGTACCTTACGGGTTAGGAAACAACAAAATATTACAAACATCGTTTTCAAGAGCAGCATTGGAATTACTGTAGAATATCCCTTAACAATGTCTAATACTACACTTCAACCGTAGCAAAGAAGCCAGAGACAGCAGCAAATTTCAGGAACTAATAGGGCCAGGAGTTGTGAATGAATATGCAACAGCTGGACCGTACCATGCACTGATTCGATAAACCACTCCAATACATGAACCGTTCATTTGAACAAATCCTCAGGTACATTCATGTGAAATGGCGCTAAACATTTCACTGGTGCCACGCTAAAGTGCTGTTTTATTAATATTAAATCCATAAATTATCTATCCTTCGACAAATTCCTTTTAACTTACATCCTGGATGGTATTTCTATTTACATAGTAACAATAGTAAATGGTTCCAAAGAAATAGCAAAAACTTGTCCCCATATTAAACACTAAAAAATCAAAACTTTGAAAATTGCCAGTTTGATTCCCAAATATTATTTTTATATAACTCAAAAACTAGTCAAGATAGAGACATGCAGTTTTCACTCAATCATTTTAAATTGTAAGTTACAGCTAGTCTGAAAATTTAATCAAAGTCGTTACAGCTGTTTTCGAGAAAATTTCATTTTTCTATGTTTTTTGCCCATAAAAAAGAAAAATTAAAACTAAAAAAAATCATAAATAGTCTGGAGATATTGGCTAAATACACCTACATACCAAATTTCATAAATATTAATCCATCCGTTTGGTCTCCAGAAAACTGCACATAAAAACAGACAGACACCAAAATTTGTTTTTCAAAAAACCTTTTTCTTGTTCAAGAGACCCTGAAATAGATTTTTAGACCAACTTGTTAAAAAAATGTTGTTGGACGATCACAATGGATCTATGCTAACGGATATGGAAAAAATTAAAAATGACAACCTAACATTAGTTTTTTATTCATTTGGTTCATTTAAATATCCTATAAATTTAATAATATTCAGCTTAAGAAAAATATGATGTTCACATATAAATGTATATGGTTATATGTTTATCTTCATATACGATAGCTTGGTAAATACATGGAAAGAGAAAAGTGTCCTTTCTTGTTATTATGTAAGTAGGTTAAGTACACTAAAATGACTGACATATTTGTAAAAGTACCGATAGCGTAAATTCTTTATTTATATTAACAAATGAAAATAGTACTTTACGGTTAATTGTAACCTTTACATTGCCTCTTTATTTAATTCATTTTTGGTTCAAATACTGCCAAATTTTGTGCAATTAAAGGTTTCGTGTGTGACTAAAAACTCCATAATTTAGTTATTTACTAATGGATTTTTTACTAAAATAGTTATCTTTAAAATTACTTTAAAACTTATTTGTGCCTTGTAATATTTATTATTGTTTTTAATTAGAAGGACACCACTTTTTTTAATGAAGATAATTTTAAAATATTGTTTCTTGAGATTTGTTGAGGCATATCTTTTTGCCATATTTTATTTAATAAATATAAACGAAAACATAATGGATAATGGAGACATTCCAAGTCATTATATTTGTATAGTTATATAAATTAATAGGGGCATAAGTCCCTCGTCAAACTGATTTATGTTATATATTATATATTAAGATATATTAGTTAGTGGTATTAAATTATTTAGTAAATTAAGTGTATACTGTAACGTAAATGTCATGGCTCCAGCGAATCTACCACTGCATGTGTGTGGGTAGATGAATAGGTCAATACCACTGTATGTGTGTGGGTAGATGGATGGGTCAATAACACTGCATGTGTGTGGGTAAATGGATGGGTCAATACCACTGTATGTGTGTGGGTAGATAGGTGGGTCAATACCACTGTATGTGTGTGGGTAGATGAATGGGCCAATACCACTGTATGTGTCTGGGTAGATGGATGGGTCAATACCACTGTATGTGTGTGGGTAGATGGGTGGGTCAATACCACTGTATGTGTGTGGGTAGATGGATGGGTCAATACCACTGTATGTGTGTGGGTAGATTGGTGGGTCAATACCACTGTATGTGTCTGGGTAGATGGATGGGTCAATACCACTGTATGTGTCTGGGTAGATGGGTGGGTCTATACCACTGTATGTGTCTGGGTAGATGGGTGGGTATGTATGGGTAGATATACAGCCTTAGTATGTAACAATAACCACATTCCCTCATTTACACTCTTTCGAAAACCACTCTTTTGGTACCTGAATATGAATATAGATCCAAACGGTAACCATACACATACAGTGGCATTGACCCACCCACCCACCCATACACATACAGTGGCACTCCACCCATCTACACAGACTGTATGTGTCTGGGTAGATGGATGGGTCAATACCACTGTATGTGTCTGGGTAGATGGGTGGGTCAATACTACTTTGTATGGGTATTGACAACAAAAAAAAACATTGTGGGACACCTTCTTTTTGGAACAATGTTTTGTCATTTCACACTAACGGGGGACGTCCTGTTGAATGTATCAACAATATTCTTTATGGAAGCCTATCCCTTGTGATACATCACTTTAAAGGTTATAGTGAACTGAATTGAATGCACAAACTGTATCTCTAAGGAATTATTCTGTCAGAAAATAGACCACTTTCGGTATTTAACATTTGCCGATGTTCAAACATTTCATTTTAACTTGGTTCTTGTGTCGGTAATGTGCCTTAGAGACACATCTTCTCAAGAGAGTGGGCCCGTAGCGCCTACAGATCTTCTCAAGAGGGTGGGCCCGTAGCGCCTACAGATCTTCTCAAGAGGGTGGGCCCGTAGCGCCTACAGATCTTCTCAAGAGGGTGGGCCCGTAGCGCCTACAGATCTTCTCAAGAGGGTGGGCCCGTAGCGCCTAGAGATCTTCTCAAGAGGGTGGGCCCGTAGCGCCTAGAGATCTTCTCAAGAGGGTGGTCCCATACCACCTAGAGATCTTCTCAAGAGGGTGGGCCCGTAGCGCCTAGAGATCTTCTCAAGAGGGTGGTCCCATACCGCCTAGAGATCTTCTCAAGAGGGTGGGCCCGTAGCGCCTAGAGATCTTCTCAAGAGGGTGGTCCCATACCGCCTAGAGATCTTCTCAAGAGGGTGGGCCCGTAGCGCCTAGAGATCTTCTCAAGAGGGTGGGCCCGTAGCGCCTACAGATCTTCTCAAGAGGGTGGGCCCGTAGCGCCTAGAGATCTTCTCAAGAGGGTGGGCCCGTAGCGCCTACAGATCTTCTCAAGAGGGTGGTCCCATACCGCCTAGAGATCTTCAGATTATGTAATGTCTTCCAGTTGTAGCTGTCCCAAGTGCCCAGGGCTCCAACGACGAAGGCATCGACAGAAACTTTAAAGCCCTCTGCCGTTAAGACCTGAGCAAGTGGGGCATAGGCGGTATATTTATTATTTCTGGCCGTTTCAATGGCCTACCAGCCGTCCTCATAGCCACAGTGACATCGACGATTTTGATACGGAAACCCATTGCCCAAGTTTTAATAGAATCACAAAGATAATAACAAACACATAAATTGTTTGGTGAAAAATACAAAGTGACGTCTAGCTACAAAATAAAGTGGAAAATATAAAAAATCATTTATTTGAGTATACATAACAGCCACAGAAAATAAAGTCCTTACAGGTATTTTGACAACAAGTTACTTAAAAACTATAATACAGTAAATATAAAAATTCTGTGCAATTGAACTAAACATTAAATGGTAAATGAACTATTTATTATTATACTACTGTATTTATTTTTAGTTTAGAAACACGTATAGGATCTGAAAATGCATGGCCAGCCTCGCCTTTTTGTTACACTCTATATTTTTAACTGCCACTGAGGCGTTCGCTGCGGCCATAAGAAAGTGACCTCTGTTTTTTTTTTATTAATTTTGTTATGTGGGACTGCATAGTTATTTACGAGGTGGATGTTAAATAATTATTTGATGTTGTATTTTTTTGTTTCCCTGATCACGGAAAATGTCGAATCAGAAACGTTGAGATTTAACATTCTCTTCAAACTTACGATGAAAGAATATAATCTCATAAACCTTAAAAATCTGCATCCTCAACAAAACGGTAGAAAAATACTAGCGCATCGTGTTCCAACGAATTTTTCAATGACCTAAGCATAATAGAGAGTGTCGTGTGATTTCTTTAAATGCAATTAACAAAATTTTTAAATACTATAAAAAAAACTGTCATTCGAGTATATGTTCTTAAAATGATACTTTTCTGGGCTTATTTTCAATGTATTATCCCAAGTGTCCAACTACTACATTAATATTTTCAACTGATTTTTTTAATGTCGAAAAAAGGTAAAATGCCAATAGGTCGATATTTTGCATTATGGATTCAAGCAGGAAGGCCAGCAAAGCCGATGTTGCAGTGACAGTTATGTTAGTGAAGGGATCAATATGGGCCTGTGACAACAGAACACAACATACATCAGTGTTTCTGTTACGAAGTGACACATCAGGCCACTCTGGTGACACGGTTGTCTTTTGTAAACAACCTCCATTGTGTACCGTATCTATCGTATTGTATCTAATATTTGCACAGTACTAAATGGTACAATTATCATTACCTTATTAAATTAATTTTAATTTATTGTAATTAATTTATAAGAAAATTTCACTTCGTTTTATTTCTAAGTATTATTTTATGTTGATTAATTTATAAAGATCGGTGATGTGAGCAGTTTAGAGAACAAAGAAATCTGCTACGCTCAAGTGTCACTGTCGCATTCCACTGGAGGTGTCGGCAAAGCCCTTTTGTGGTGGTCCTAATAATAATGATCCTTTAAACACACTAGTTACTTCGAGAAGTCTAATTACAATACAGAACTTTTCGTTACCTGTTAGACGAATCATACCTCTATAGGGCGTAAAATGATTACTGCTTGTGTTTAAATGCAGTTTAAATACGAAAAATACTTGATTTTTCTTATTTAACGGAAATGGTTTTTATGCATAGTAATCATATGACTTTTTTCGACGTTACTCGAATGTATCAGCAGGGTGGGTCAACATCAGTCATATGTCTGTGTGTGGGAGGGGTAACGTCAGTGGTATGTATCTGCAGGATGGGTGGGAGGGTCAACATCAGTCATATGTCTGTGTTTGGGAGGGTTAACGTAATTAGTATGTATCTGCAGGATGGATGGGAGGGTCAACATCAGTCATATGTCTGTGTTTGGGAGGGTTAACGTCAGTATTATGTATCTGTAGGATGGATGGGAGGGTCAACATCAGTCATATGTCTGTGTGTGGGAGGGTTAACGTCAGTAGTATGTATCTGCAGGATGGGTGGGAGGGTCAACATCAGTCATATGTCTGTGTGTGGGAGGGTTAACGTCAGTATTATGTATCTGCAGGATGGATGGGAGGGTCAACATCAGTCTTATGTCTGTGTGTGGGAGGGTTAACGTCAGTCGTATGTATCTGCAGGGTGGATGGGAGGGTCAACATCAGTCATATGTCTGTGTTTGGGAGGGTTAACGTCAGTAGTATGTATCTGCAGGATGGGTGGGAGGGTCAACATCAGTCATATGTCTGTGTTTGGGAGGGTTAACGTCAGTATTATGTATCTGCAGGATGGATGGGAGGGTCAACATCAGCATATGTCTGTGTTTGGGAGGGTTAACGTCAGTAGTATGTATCTGCAGGATGGATGGGAGGGACAACATCAGTCATATGTCTGTGTTTGGGAGGGTTAACGTCAGTAGTATGTATCTGCAGGATGGATTGGAGGGTCAACATCAGTCATATGTCTGTGTTTGGGAGGGTTAACGTCAGTATTATGTATCTGTAGGATGGATGGGAGGGTCAACATCAGTCATATGTCTGTGTGTGGGAGGGTTAACGTCAGTATTATGTACCTGCAGGTTGGGTGGGAGGGTCAACATCAGTCATATGTCTGTGTGTGGGAGGGTTAACGTCAGTAGTATGTATCTGTAGGATGGATGGGAGGGTCAACATCAGTCATATGTCTGTGTGTGGCAGGGTTAACGTCAGTAGTATGTATCTGTAGGATGGATGGGAGGGTCAACATCAGTCATATGTCTGTGTGTGGGAGGGTTAACGTCAGTATTATGTATCTGTAGGATGGATGGGAGGGTCAACATCAGTCATATGTCTGTGTGTGGGAGGGTTAACGTCAGTATTATGTATCTGTAGGATGGATGGGTGGGTCAACATCAGTCATATGTCTGTGTGTGGGAGGGTTAACGTCAGTATTATGTATCTGTAGGATGGATGGGTGGGTCAACATCAGTCATATGTCTGTGTGTGGGAGGGTTAACGTCAGTATTATGTATCTGTAGGATGGGATGGGAGGGTCAACATCAGTCATATGTCTGTGTGTGGGAGGGTTAACGTCAGTATTATGTATCTGCAGGTTGGGTGGGAGGGTCAACATCAGTCATATGTCTGTGTGTGGGAGGGTTAACGTCAGTATTATGTACCTGCAGGTTGGGTGGGAGGGTCAACATCAGTCATATGTCTGTGTTTGGGAGGGTTAACGTCAGTCGTATGTATCTGCAGGATGGGTGGGAGGGTCAACATCAGTAATTTGTCTGTATGGTGGGTGGGTTAACGTCAGTCGTATGTATCTACAGGGTGTAAGGGTCTATATCAGTTATATGTCTGCAGTTTGGGTAAGTTAAACAGCAAAACAACTTAGGGCATATATTTGCAGGTACTTTTTATTATTATTTTGACACAAGAAACCACCTCATTAAGTTTGAGAATATAGTTTAGGGACGCCCTGTGTAATCACACACTCGTATAAGTAGTAAATTTGTAATTTTTAAAACTTAGACGATGTATTAATATTTATAAGCATTCATTTAAGAGATAATTTATGAAGATTACACTAGAAGGCATAAGGGGCCAAGAATGGTTTTAACAGAAAGAAATTATGACATAAGTTTATAATGATTTTACTAGAACGACAAGACTGATATATTACGTTACACGTTGGTAATAGAACTCTCAATATTGTACTGCAGCTGTCAGAATATCTCCAGCACAATTGCCTTCTATTTTACAACCAACTTTATGTAAATAAGCCATCGTAAACCTCAACCAAATTAGAATTCATCCTGTTGATTAGGGGCAAAAATAAAATTACAAATGAGCGTTACATTTCTAAACGAAGTATCGTCAATTAATAATCTTATAAATGAACTATTTTTCATATCATTGGCATGTTTCATGTACAGTATATAAAATAAAAATTAACCCAAAGTCTGCATTTATAGCTTGATTCAAACGGCTTTTCAATTGAAAGCAATACGTAGCAGCTTCTTGAAATCAGAATTGAAGATTACGTTTTCCTGGATGAGATCAAAAGCACACTCCGAGTCCTTTGATTTAATGAAATCGCACACTGTGAATTCTGATTCATTTACAGATATTTCATTATGTACTTTCAATATAGAAGACTTTTAATATAGTTGAATAAAAATTTTTAAAATAAAAACCCATTTTATATATAAAAGAATTCTTCAATATTAAAAGTTTAAATAGCTTTTATATCAACCATTTCATATTAAATTTTTAATAAAAAATATTGATATATTGGAGCAAAAAACGACTAAAGCAATTCTTACAGCTGTATTACCACATTCAGAATTGGTATCAATTGAATGTAATCTCTCCTTAAACACAATTAGACTGTCTTGGTCTTTAAAAAGACAAAGTGCTAGAGCAAAAATATTTGTAATTGTAACTTATTATAGCCAAATGTAGCATCAAATTAAAGGCATTCTTCTCGAATCCTAATGTACCGCCTATACGATCTCCGTATCTTCGTTTGGAAAATTACTTGCTTATTCATTTACATAGTAGGTTAAACAACAATTTCTATCTCGTTTTCATTGAATAGTAAAGGTGATCAATTTAAACAGCATGGAATAAATACTATAGGCTTATAATATTTACGAAAGCGGTACACTAGTAAATTTGATGTTTATGTTTTTAATATTGATAAGGATACTTAAAAAAAATTAAATTATATTTAAAATTTCCTGTATAGGATTATTTGGAATAAGTGTAGATATTACGTATTTTAGGGGTCATCCCTAAATTACGTAACTCTGAAATCGGCCTTTTCAAACCCCTACCCCCCATGTAACGGACTTGTAACGGTAATACTAAACCCCCTCAAAAATTACGTAACGCTGTCACCAACCCCCCTCCCCCCCGTGTAACGGACTTGTAACGGTAATACTAAACCCCCTCAAACTCCGCTCGTACCGGTCCCAAGCCCGGCGTCTCATCATTCCCATAACCGATGAGGAGGAGGAGGGTACTCACCTTCCCATAGCTCTCAGTGTGATCCCGATGCTGAGAGCACTCCTATCCCATTAATTCCTTATCCTACCTAACCTTTCCAACCAAGCCAAGGCGGAACAGCGTGGGCCGAGGGCCGAATGGCTGGTGGTAGACCAGTCTATACCATGCGGACTCTGGACACCTGCCGAAATCCAGTTTCAAATAGGCTTACCCTGGCATGCGGGGCTCTGTCGGGGCTAGAACATCTATTTCCCTAGCTAATCGTGGGAATCCTATGGACCCAGATAAAACCAAAACAACAAAATCTTCTCCTAAGGACCGCATTGAGACCTTAGGCAATGAACCGAGCATGGGAGCAGAGGGCAGCCACACTGGCCAGCCCTTGTTTTCCATTGCTCGGGCTAAATCAACGTCGGGGGGGGGGACATGTCTCTCTCCGATTCTGACTCCAACTTGGCTGGCTAGGGACAATGCCAAGGGTGATTCAAGCCAATCTGCACCACAGTAAGGCTGCCTCGGCAGCCCTCTGTCAGTCCATGACTGCACATAACATCGACCTGGCCCTGATTCAGGAACCTTGGTTACACAAGGGCAGAATCGCAGGACTGGCCGATGCAAAAGGTAAGATAATTTCCTCTTGTTCCACCAATAATGCTAGGACATGTATCTTGGTACGTAATGGTATGGAAGTATTTCCCCTGTTTGAGTTCTGTTCCAGGGACATCACGACAGTGAGAATGACACTGAGCACGGAGGAAGGGCATGGGGAGTTCACCGTCAGCTCTGTGTACCTTCCCTATGATGCTCAGGACCCACCCCCTTCCAGGGAACTAGAAGCCCTGGTTGAAAAACAATCCATTGGGGGGCGGCACCTTCTGGTCAGCTGCGACGCCAATGCCCATCATGAAGCATGGGGATCAACCGACTCCAACAAGAGGGGTGAGTACCTATTAAACTTCATTGTATCCAACAACTTATTCATACTAAATCGGGGCAATGAACCCACATTTAGGAATAAAGTTAGAGCCGAAGTCATAGACCTGACCCTTTGCAATGCGGTCACTCTAGGCCTCATTGACAACTGGCGGGTCTCTGACGAACCTTCTCTTTCAGATCATCTGTACATTCGTTTTGAAATCAAAGCTAAAATGTCAGCCTTTTTCTCTCCTCACCGAAATCCTAGGCGGACGGACTGGGAGTCCTATGCTGCAGAACTTTCGGCCATCGCGGGATTGGGTCCCGGGGGGGGGGGGGTAGAGTACGAATAAGGTCTGTCGTGGAACTAGAGCAGGCGGCATCCTGTTTACAGGATGCGAACCTCGAAAGTTACCACGACAACTGTCCAATTTCAAACACACCGCCTAGAGCAAAAATCGGGTGGTGGTCAAAATCCCTGGAAGCTAAGAAAAGGCGCGTTAGAATGCTTTTTAATCGCTCTAAGGTGGTCAATTGTCGAGAAGAGTATCGTTTAGCTCTTAACGACTACAATTCATCCATTCGTGATGCCAAGAAGGCTTCATGGCAAACCTTTTGTAGGGGCATTGACTCCATCAAAGAGGCAGCCAGAATCCAGAAAATCTTGGCTAGCGAGCCTATCAACCCCATGGGCAGTCTTAGAACCAGCTCAGGGGAATTGACAACTTTACCTGGTGAAACGCTCAAGCTCCTTCTGGAGTGTCACTTCCCAGGGAATCTAGTTGACGATGCCCTGGAAGTCTCTGGCCCTCGAGAGACTAGCCCTATACCTAGGGCAACTCGAGAGGACTGGAGGCAAGCTAGGCGTATAGTCACCGTTTCCAAAGTTAAATGGGCAATCGACAAGTTCAGCCCATTTAAATCCCCAGGAGGCGATGGCGTCTTTCCTGCATTGTTGCAGAAGGGCCCACCGAACCTCCACTTTCTACTTTGCGAAATCTTCAGGGCGAGCCTTGCCTTCGGGTATATTCCTCAGTCTTGGAGGGTTAGCAAAGTAGTCTTCATTCCTAAGCGGGGTCGTGGCGACTACACAAACGCCAAATCCTTTAGGCCAATTAGTCTTTCCTCGTTTCTGGTGAAGACCATGGAGAGACTCGTAGAATTTCACATTCGAGAAGGGGCGCTTAAAGACTCCCCTTTACATCGAAATCAACATGCGTATCTCCCGGGGAAGTCTTGTGAGTCTGCCCTCCATTGTTTGGTCAGGCACCTTGAACATTCCCTGGAGAACAAAGAAATTGCTCTAGGAGCCTTTTTGGATATTGAGGGGGCATTCAACAACACCTCATATCAGTCAATTATTCGTGCGCTGGGACAACGTGGTGTAGAGCCTACCATCTGTAGGTGGGTCGACCACATGTTACGGGGCAGAAGAATTCAATGAACCCTTCTAAGTGAGGTGGTGGAGATTTCTGCGAGCCGAGGATGCCCGCAGGGGGGAGTTCTATCACCCCTCCTGTGGGACCTGGTGGTGGATGATCTCCTAGTCAGCCTCACGGATAAGGGCATTTTCATACAGGGCTATGCGGACGATCTCGTCCTACTGGTCCGTGGCAAGTACCAGGGCACTGTTACGGACATCATGAACGACAGTCTGGAAGCAGTGAACTCCTGGTGTGTAAGAGAAGGGCTTGCAATAAACCCTTCCAAGACAGTAATAGTTCCCTTCACCAGGAAAAGGGTTCAGGGCTCCTTCAGAGGCCTGGCCCTTGGTGGAGTGTCTCTGCCTGTTTCATCGTCGGTTAAGTATCTGGGAGTAATCCTTGATCAGAAACTGACATGGAACTTGCATCTGGATAAAGTCATCCGCAGAGCTAAGTGGTCCTTTGTGACCACTAGGCGCTGCGTGGGCTCCACCAGGGCCTGTCACCCCATGTCTGCCACTGGCTTTACACAGCGGTCATCAGACCACAAATTACTTACGGGGCTTTGATCTGGTGGCCTAAGGTCAATCAGGTAACAGTCCGGGGTAGGCTTTCTAGCCTACAAAGACTTGCCTGCATGTGCATGACAGGGGCCTTTAGGTCGACCCCTTCTATTGCACTGGAGGTTCTTCTCAACCTACCGCCCCTTGATCTCTTCATTATTGGGGAGGCTCGGGCGGCGGCTTATAGGCTTCAGCTTACTGGCCACTGGAGGGGGTCCTGCACAGGTCACTCCTCAGTGGCCAATCTAGTAAACGACGAGGTACTCTCAATGAAGTCTGACTTTGTTGGGACTAAGCTCCTTTTCACTAGACCCTATACTGTGGACTTCAGGTCGAGGGAGTACTGGGACGGTGTTAGTAGCCCGGTTTCTTCTCACGACCGAATTGTATGGTTCACAGACGGGTCTAGAATGGGCAACAGAGCTGGATTTGGCGTCTATACTGGCGACCCTAGGACCAACGCTAGCGTGAGCCTGGGAGCGTATGGCACCGTCTTCCAAGCTGAAGTCACCGCAATCCTTCATTGTGCCGCCCAGGCGGTCGAAAGAGGGGTTTGTGGGAAATATATCCGCATCCTCTCAGACAGTCAGGCGGCCTTAGGGGCTCTGGACGCCTGGAAGGTCTCGTCTGGTCTAGTCTGGGAATGTGTGGAGACCCTCAGCATCCTGGGATCAAGAAATCAGGTCTCGCTGGAATGGATCCCAGGACATAGGGGATTAGAAGGCAACGAGCAGGCCGATGCCTTGGCTAGGGAGGGGGCTCTCAAGCCCTTCATTGGTCCTGAGCCGGCCTGCGGCGTTTCGATTGCAGCTGCCAAAGCAGCAATTAAAAACTGGGTCAGCGCCAGACATCTGGAAAGATGGCGGCGGTTCCCAGGGCAAAGACTCGGCAAGGTTCTTGTCAAGAATCCCTCCCAGAAGTTGACAAAGTCACTTCTTGGGTTAAGCAAATCGCACGTTAGGCTGGTGGTGGGACTCATCACCGGCCACGGCAAATTCCGGAGGCATTTAAGAACGGTGGGACTCTTTGCGGAGGATCCCATCTGTCGCCTCTGTGGGGAGGACGAAGAGTCGGCAGAACACATTGTCCTGGAGTGTGAGGCTCTTGGTGCCAGAAGAAGAGCACTTTTTAAAAGCTCACCTCTGGGACAGTTGGAAATTACCAATCTAGTGAAGAAGCTCCTTGACTTGGTCAAGGGCAGCCAGCTTTACGAAGATTAGGCACCGGGATTGGCACAAAAAGCCATAGGCTTCGTTGCAAGGGTTGGCTGGACCAACTATATATCCCCTTTTAAACTAAACTAAAAACCCCCTCAAAAATTACGTAACGCTGTCAACAACCCCCCTCCCCCCGTGTAACGGACTAGTAACGGTAATACTAGACCCCCTCAGAAATTACGTAACGCTGTCACCAACCCCCCTCCCCCCCGTGAAACGGACTTGTAACGGTAATACTAGACCCCCTCAAAAATTACGTAACGCTGTCACCAACCCCCCTCCCCCCCGTGTATCGGACTTTTAACGGTAATACTAAACCCCCTCAAAAATTACGTAACGCTGTCACCAACCCCCTCCCCCCCGTGTAACGGACTTGTAACGGTAGTACTAAACCCCCTAAAAAATTACGTAACACTATCACCAACCCCCTCCTCATTTTTATCATCCACTTCCATGCATATTTTTATTTATGATAAAGTCATTGTTTTGACTTTCTTCCGTTTGTTTTATAATGGGGGTGAGGGGGGGGTGAGAGAATATATTACAAACTTGAAATTATATTAAAATCTTTTTGAAAATCCTGTAGTTTTGGCTAAAAAGAATGAAATGTTGAAAATGAATCTAAACAAATTGCTGAGTTGTAATAGTTACGTATCGCTACCCCCCCCCCTCCTCCGTAACTGAGCATAACACTTCCGAAAATCCCCCTCCCCCTTCAGGTGTTACGTAATTCAGGGACAGCCCCTATATTGTTATCAACAAACGTATAAGCGTTTATTTTACCATTGCTTTATTTTAATTTTTAAAAGTTGAAAAAAAATAGGAGTTATTAATGTATGGCCTAGTTTCACTGCTACATTTTGGTCAGCAACGAACGTCGGACGTGGACAAATAACTTGTCTACTGCAGCATTGTTGCTCAGACCTTTGTTCCTTAATTTCCTCCCAGTTCCTGAAAACCCGGAAGTCTTTTGAATTTGACTCTTTATCCCGCGCACGCCTCACAAACCTGGTCGAGTTACAGCAAGGGTGACGAATGTACTGTCCTGTTACATTACAATTATACTCGGACTTCTGATTAATGTAACGCTACTGGTTTACTGTGGTCCTTTTAGTTTTACTCTATAAATCCCGAGATAAGTGACGTTGCTGAAGAAACATTTTTGTAAAAAATCTGGTGTTTCATTTCTACAGGGTGGGAAAAATATGGAAACTCTTTTCCAACAACTTTATTTTCTTCGTAGATAATTTGATAATTGAATTTGTTTGACTAATTTTGTTCCATAAAGTTAAATTTTTTATCAGAATAATTTACTTTAAACCACTAAATAATGGAGAAATAATATTGTTCAAATTAGTTACTTTGAAATTCATATGACCACTACTCTGAAAAGAATAAACCATTCAATGTCTGGTTTGCAACAGTTAATTTCTCTTGAATAGACCTTTCATTTGATACCGAACTCGGCCGAGGCTTACGTTGAAGATTTTCGTTCAACTCTTCGTGGGCCGTCCCCCTGAAAAGATGAAATGTCGCTAATGGCATCAAAACGTATGTTCTTTGTAACCATGATGACGCAAAAGACTTCACTTTTACAAGTGAAGTCATACAACAGTTGTGAAAGCGTTTCCATATTTTTTTCATTGTTAATGTAAACTTTAAATACATCCAGTGTTCGCTTCTACTTTATTTAGTGTTCTTCCAAAATAAAATGTACGTTTTTCCCTAAAACATACATTTATATATAGTTTTTTAATTAGCATAATACGTGTTGGTACATATACAGTACAAGTAAACGTCACACAACACAAATTTACTACAATATAAGCACAAAATGCACAAATATACTACAATACAAGCACAAAATGCACAAATATTATGGTACCATAATATGGTACCAAAATGAACAAATATTATGGTACCATAATATGGTACCAAAATGAACAAATATTATGGTACCATAATATTTGGGCATTTTGTGCTTGTATTGTAGTATATTTGTGCATTTTGTGCTTATATTGTAGTAAATTTGTGTTGTGTGACATTTATATGACTTACAACTGAATTATTAGTGTAGATAAAGTTTTAAATAATAATGTTTTATCCCACGGTAAAAACTACAATTAGATATCGAATATTATTTAGACACAATTAATTATTAGACCAGTGATAATTTTAAATACTAAGTTTGTATTTATTGAAAACGTTAAATTACTTTCTATGTATTTATTTGGTTATGTATGAAGAAATGTAAGGAAACATTATGATTAGGACAATCAATCGAAATGGCTCTAAGTCATCGATATCGCCCCTTCCACGTTGGGAGAGCGACAGTGGAGCGCCTGGCAAAAACTAATAAAACTGTCAGCCAAGAAATAGCACAACTGCGACAGTGGAGCGCCTGACCTTGAGGCGCTCCACTGTCGTACCCTCGCGGGTCCAATGTGACAAGGGTTTTGACAAGGGTTCAAAAACTAAGGAGTCTTGATATCTATGGTGAGAGTGTGTTTAACTTGAAAGCAATAGACATATATTTATTATAATAAGCATACATGTTACAGTATTTACATAAGATCCGGGTTTGTTGACAAATTTTACACTTCAAATTACTTTAGAAATAAAAAAGCCTTCAGGTATTGAAATTGTAAATATAAGCTACATTGAAATAAGCTGTTATAGTCCGATTCATTGACACGCTACTAAGTAATAGAAAACGTTATTGCATAAGTCGTAAAATCGTGGATTGGTTGGCGTTTGACGTATTCCTAAGTAACTATTTTTCGTGGTCCTTTCTATTAAATCAAGGCTAAGCAGGTTGAACCGTCAATAATGTAATCATTTGAACAAAAGCCATTAAATAATTCAAATCATTTAAACAAAGTAATAAGTTGATAGAACGTCTGTTTGCGGTAGGCTATATATTTTCAGTTTTGTAATAAAACGAAATAATACCTTTAACATACACTGTTCTATAAAATTTATGTAAATAGAATCAGTTATCATTGAGACACATCCAATAAATTATTTTCATACCTACCAACAAGTAGATGACAATCAAATATTTAAAATCTTTTAAGACTTTAGATAGCGTAAATTACCAAAAGACGTTTATTAGCGAGTGATAATTCAATATGCATAGCGTTAAAATCAAATTAAATTATAAAATATCTTATTTTGTCTTTCCAGTCTCAGAACATTTTTACACCTGCACAATAAATTCTTGATTTAATTAGATAAAACTGATAACTTAGTTATTTATCTTCTTTCAAATGTAAAACTCTTTTTTTAATTTTTAAACAACAAGGGTAGATTTTTTCTATCTGTACGATTATAAACTTGTTTTAAAACAAGTCTGCAATAGTTTAACCACTATTGCAAGTTAATTCAAATAAAATGAAATATGATTAAAAAACGTGATTAATAGTTTTGATTGGTCTTTTAGGATAACCCCTACAGAATCAGTGTTACACTTACTCCTACAAAATATGCAGTGCACTTAACAAAGTAAGTATGATAGTAGCCGTTGTGATATTAGATTGGTAGGTATTTAGAAGGCCCCGCGAGCTGAGCTTGATAGCAGGTAGGAAGCAGGTAGAGTGCCGAGGACAGGTAGTTTTAGGTGCGACACAGGAGCGCCTCCCCACCCCTTTTCGGAGGCGCTCCTGAGTCGCACCCCTAGCGAAAATTATTTATGACAACCCCTTAGCCAGGTAAGAGGCGCTCCTGTGTCGCGGATTCTTCCACGTTACGTAAAACTTCGTTCAAAGTAATTTAGGTTAGATCTTGTCTAAGAATCAACAAACGTTCTGGCAGATAGGTACAAAATGTATTGATACCACCAGCTCGTTAATCTTTATATGACTTAGACAATCAATCGAATTGGCTACGTCATCGATATCCACCCCTTCCACTTGACGTAAAACTTCGTTCAAAGTAATTTAGGTTAGATTTTGTCTAAGAATCGAGAAACGTTCTGGCAGATAGGTACAAAATGTATTGATACCACCAGCTCGTCAATCTTGTTAGGACGAGGACAATCAATCGAAATAGCTAAGGGTCATCGATATCGGCCCTTCCACTTCACGTAAAACTTCGTTCAAAGTAATTTCGGTTAGATCTTGTCTAAGAATCAGCAAACGTTCTGGCAGATAGGTACAAAATATATTGATACCACCAGCTCGTTAATCTGGTTAGGACTTGGACAATCAATCGAAATGGCTAGGTCATCGATATGGGCCCTTCCACGTTACGTAAAACTTCGTTCAAAGTAATTTACGTTAGATCTTGTCTAAGAATCAGCAAACGTTCTGGCAGATAGGTACAAAATATATTAATACCACCAGCTCGTTAATCTTGTTAGGACTTGGACAATCAATCGAATTGGCTAAGTCATCGCTATCCTCCCCTTCCACTTGACGTAAAACTTCGTTCAAAGTAATTTAGGTTAGATTTTGTCTAAGAATCAAGAAACGTTCTGGCAGATAGGTACAAAATGTATTGATACCACCAGCTCGTTAATCTTGTTAGGACGTGGACAATCAATCGAAATGGCTAAGGGTCATCGATATCGGCCCTTCCACTTCACGTAAAACTTCGTTCAAAGTAATTTAGGTTAGATCTTGTCTAAGAATCAGCAAACGTTCTGGCAGATAGGTACAAAATATATTGATACCACCAGCTCGTTTATCTTGTTAGGACTTGGACAATCAATCGAATTGGCTAAGTCATCGCTATCCTCCCCTTCCACTTGACGTAAAACTTCGTTCAAAGTAATTTAGGTTAGATTTTGTCTAAGAATCAGCAAATGTTCTGGCAGATAGGTACAAAATATATTGATACCACCAGCTCGTTAATCTTGTTAGGACGTGGACAATCAATCGTAATGGCTAGGTCATCGATATCGGCCCTTCCACTTCACGTAAAACTTCGTTCAAAGTAATTTAGGTTAGATCTTGTCTAAGAATCAAGAAACGTTCTGGCAGATAACCATTTTTCTATCTTTTCTCCTAAACCCCTATTTAATGCGCCTTCGGCGGTAATATTTTTGAAGAAATGCCCCCTTCTATCACTAGTTGGTCATAACCACGTTGGTGATAAAACTAAACCAATATTTAGTTTTGTGAACTTCTCTTTAAGAAAGAAACTTTTTGCTGCATACCCAAGAAGTTTCTTGGAATCAAGAAACGTTCTAGCAGATAACCATTTTTCTATCTTTTCTCCTAAACCCCTATTTAATGCGCCTTCGGCGGTAATATTTTTGAAGAAATGCCCCCTTCTATCACTAGTTGGTCATAACCACGTTGGTGATAAAATTAAACCAATATTTAGATTTGTAAACTTCTCTTTAAGAAAGATACTTTTTGCTGCATACCCAAGAAGTTTCTTCGAATCAAGAAACGTTCTGGCAGATAACCATTTTTCCTATCTTTTCTCCGAATCCCCCATTTAATGCGCCTTCGGCGGTAATATTTTTGAAGAAATGCCCCCTTTTATCACTGGTTGGTCATAACCATGTTGGTGATAAAACTAAACCAATATTTAGTTTTGTAAACTTCTCTTTAAGAAAGAAACTTTTTGCTGGATACCCAGTTATAAGTAAGACAAGCAGATACAAAGCATATTGAACAAGTGTTTTATTACTTGAAGGTAGTTTGTATTTTATTTCTTGATTTATTGCGTGTTAAGTTAGATTACAAAAACTTAAACCTGAACAAATGCTTTCAGTCTTAGTCGACGAACTTGATTTGAAAAATAAAACATAATTGAGATAAAAACATAAATAGATAAATTTAGCTGTGGTATATTACAACACTCCTAGCTCTAGTGAAAATTATTATACTTTCTTTCTTTATTTATGCTTTTAACAGTTAACAAAGATGGATTTAATTTCAAGGATATGTTCTGGGAAATAAAGGAAGCAATGGAGACAGGTACAGGTGGAGTGCTACTGTACGTGTATGGGCGGGCGGGTGGGTCAGTGCCACTGAATGTGTATGGGCGGACTGGTGGGTCAGTGCTACTGTACGTGTATGGGTGGGCGAGTGGATTAGTGCCAATGTACATGTATGGGTGGGTGGGTGGGGCAGTGCCACTCTACGTGTATGGGCGAGCGGGTGGGTCAGTTCCACTGAACATGTATGGGCGGGCGGGTGGGTCAGTGCCACTGTACGTGTATGGACGGGCAGGTGGGTCAATGCCACTGAACGTCTATGAGCGGGCGGGAGGGTCAGTGCCAATGTACGTGTATGGGCGGATGGGTGGGTCAGTGCCACTGTACGTGTACGGGTGGGCGGGTGGGTCAGTGCCACTGTACCTGTATGGGTGGGCGGGTTGGTCAGTGCCACTGTACGTGTATAAAACTACAAGAAAATAAAGCTACAGGAGACAGGTACGGAGTTAGGAAATATGATAGTGAACGCTTGAGATCGGTTTTCAGAGTCCAACATCTGTGGGAATGATGACATAAAGATTTAAAACAAATATTGACTACTCACCAAAGAGCGGCCATTAAGATTTCAGCTGACACTGGATCAAGCAGTGGGGAACGCCACGGACGAATGGAATCAGGTGGTGTGGTGATTATCTAATCTAATTGGATATGGAAATATTGGTAGGGATTACCCTGTATGAAAGGGATGATTTTGGAAAGGGAAAGAGGATCGAAGGAAGACTTAGGGAATTTCGAGAGAGGCAGTCAAGTCCGGGGAACTACAGAAGAAAGGTCCAGGTAGCCTGGAGGCATTCCAAGTACAAAGGATGTCTCATCTACCACCAGTCCGACTCAGCAAACCGGCCGACACCAAAGGGGATGAGCGAGCCAGCCTGACCTGTAGGGATGGCCAGAACTAACAGCATTAGTTTCTTTGCATCAGTTGATAAAATTTAACTGATGTGCGAGGCCACCTGATGCAACAGGAAATGGATACTCGATATATCCTGTTCGCCTTATCTGCTTATATTTGTATCAGACAACACAACAGTCGGTTGATTTCAATTCGGTACGTTTCAACAGTAACTGAATGCCTGACTTCCTATTACTTCACATCAGTTAATTTAAACTGATACGCACTGACAAATTGAACTGTTACATCAGTTAAGCAAAAGCAGCAGGTTGGCATATCCCTACTGTCCTGACCACCAGCTTCAGGGTTCGACTTGAACCGACCACTCCACAACCACTCCGTCTAATCAGCAATCAGCCTAGCCCACTATCAAGGGCGAAAATAGAAAAGGAATTAGCCTAAGCCTGCAATCAAAGGCGAATATAACAAAGGAATCAGCCTAGCCCGCTATCAAGGGCGAAGATAGAAAATGAATCAGCCTAGTCCGCTATCAAGGGCGAAGATAGAAAAGGAATCAGCCTAGCCCGCTATCAAGGGCGAAAATAGAAAAGGAATTAGCCTAAGCCTGCTATCAAGGGCGAAGAAAAAAAAGGAGTCAGCCTAAGCCTGCTATCAAGGGCGAAGATAGAAAATGAATCAGCCTAGTCCGCTATCAAGGGCGAAGATAGAAAAGGAATCAGCCTAGCCCGCTATCAAGGGCAAAGATAGAAAAGGAATTAGCCTAAGCCTGCTATCAAGGGCGAAGATAGAAGAGGAATCAGCCTACGCCTGCTATCAAGGGCGAAGATAGAAAAGGAATCAGCCTACGCCTGCTATCAAGGGCGAAGATAGAAAATGAATCAGCCTAGTCCGCTATCAAGGGCGAAGATAGAAAAGGAATCAGCCTAGCCCGCTATCAAGGTCGAAGATAGAAAAGGAATCAGCCTAAGCCTGCTATCAAGGGCAAAGATAGAAAAGGAATCAGCCTAAGCCTGCTATCAAGGTTGAAGATAGAAAAGCAATCAGCCTAGCCCGCTATCAAGGGCGAAGATAGAAAAGGAATCAGCCTAGCCCACTATCAAGGGCGAACATAAAAAAGGAATCAGCCTAGCCCGCTATCAAGGTCGAAGATAGAAAAGGAATCAGCCTAAGCCTGCTATCAAGGGTGAAGATAGAAAAGGAATCAGCCTAGCCCACTATCAAGGGCGAAGATAGAAAAGGAATCAGCCTAAGCCTGCTATCAAGGGCGAAGATAGAAAAGGAATCAGCCTAGCCCGCTATCAAGGGTGAAGATAGAAAAGGAATCAGCCTAAGCCTGCTATCAAGGGCGAAGATAGAAAAGGAATCATCTTAAGCCTGCTATCAAGGGCGAAGATAGAAAAAGAATCAGCCTAGCCTGCTATCAAGGGCGAAGATAGAAAAAGAATCAGCCTAAGCCTGCTATCAAGAGCGAAGATAGAAAAGGAATCAGCCTAGCCCACTATCAAGGGTGAAGATAGAAAAGAAATCACCCTAGCTCGCTATCAAGGGCGAAGATAAAAAAGGAGTCAGCCTAAGCCTGCTATCAAGGGCGAAGATAGAAAAAGAATCAGCCTACGCCTGCTATCAAGGGCGAAGATAGAAAAGGAATCAGCCTAAGCCTGCTATCAAGGGCAAAGATAGAAAAGGAATCAGCCTAAGCCTGCTATCCAGGTCGAAGATAGAAAAGCAATCAGCCTAGCCCGCTATCAAGGGCGAAGATAGAAAAGGAATCAGCCTAGCCCACAATCAAGGCCAAAGATAAAAAAGGAATCAGCCTAGCCCGCTATCAAGGTCGAAGATAGAAAAGGAATCAGCCTAAGCCTGCTATCAAGGGCGAAGATAGAAAAGGAATCAGCCTAGCCCACTATCAAGGGCGAAGATAGAAAAGGAATCAGCCTAGCCCGCTGTCAAGGGCGAAGATAGAAAAGGAATCAGCCTAGCCCGCTATCAAGGGCGAAGATAGAAAAGGAATCAGCTTAAGCCTGCTATCAAGGGCGAAGATAGAAAAGGAATCAGCCTAGCCCACTATCAAGGGCAAAGATAGAAAAGGAATCAGTCTAAGCCTGCTATCAAGGGCGAAGATAGAAAAGGAATCAGCTTAAGCCTGCTATCAAGGGCGAAGATAGAAAATGAATCAGCCTAGCCCGCTATCAAGGGCGAAGATAGAAAAAGAATCAGCCTAATCCTGCTATCAAGAGCGAAGATAGAAAAGGAATCAGCCTAGCCCGCTATCAAGGGCGAAGATAGAAATGAAATCAGCCTAGCTCGCTATCAAGGGCGAAGATAGAAAAGGAATCAGCCTAGCCAACTATCAAGGGCGAAGATAGAAAAGGAATCAGTCTAAGCCTGCTATCAAGGGCGAAGATAGAAAAGGAATCAGCTTAAGCCTGCTATCAAGGGCGAAGATAGAAAATGAATCAGCCTAGCCCGCTATCAAGGGCGAAGATAGAAAAAGAATCAGCCTAAGCCTGCTATCAAGAGCGAAGATAGAAAAGGAATCAGCCTAAGCCTGCTATCAAGGGTGAAGATAGAAAAGGAATCAGTCTAGCCCACTATCAAGGGCGAAGATAGAAAAGGAATCAGCCTAAGCCTGCTATCAAGGGCGAAGATAGAAAAGGAATCAGCCTAGCCCGCTATCAAGGGTGAAGATAGAAAAGGAATCAGCCTAAGCCTGCTATCAAGGGCGAAGATAGAAAAGGAATCATCTTAAGCCTGCTATCAAGGGCGAAGATAGAAAAAGAATCAGCCTAGCCTGCTATCAAGGGCGAAGATAGAAAAAGAATCAGCCTAAGCCTGCTATCAAGAGCGAAGATAGAAAAGGAATCAGCCTAGCCCACTATCAAGGGTGAAGATAGAAAAGAAATCACCCTAGCTCGCTATCAAGGGCGAAGATAAAAAAGGAGTCAGCCTAAGCCTGCTATCAAGGGCGAAGATAGAAAAAGAATCAGCCTACGCCTGCTATCAAGGGCGAAGATAGAAAAGGAATCAGCCTAAGCCTGCTATCAAGGGCAAAGATAGAAAAGGAATCAGCCTAAGCCTGCTATCCAGGTCGAAGATAGAAAAGCAATCAGCCTAGCCCGCTATCAAGGGCGAAGATAGAAAAGGAATCAGCCTAGCCCACAATCAAGGCCAAAGATAAAAAAGGAATCAGCCTAGCCCGCTATCAAGGTCGAAGATAGAAAAGGAATCAGCCTAAGCCTGCTATCAAGGGCGAAGATAGAAAAGGAATCAGCCTAGCTCGCTATCAAGGGCGAAGATAGAAAAGGAATCAGCCTAGCCCACTATCAAGGGCGAAGATAGAAAAGGAATCAGTCTAAGCCTGCTATCAAGGGCGAAGATAGAAAAGGAATCAGCTTAAGCCTGCTATCAAGGGCGAAGATAGAAAATGAATCAGCCTAGCCCGCTATCAAGGGCGAAGATAGAAAAAGAATCAGCCTAAGCCTGCTATCAAGAGCGAAGATAGAAAAGGAATCAGCCTAGCCCGCTATCAAGGGCGAAGATAGAAAAGAAATCAGCCTAGCTCGCTATCAAGGGCGAAGATAGAAAAGGAATCAGCCTAGCCCGCTATCAAGGTCGAAAACTCAAGAGGGTAGCTGGTACCACCTCCAGCCTCTAGACGGGGACAACTTCCTTGACGGCCCGACGGCAGCCAAAACCCTTCGAGGGGAGAGAAGACAGAGTAATTTGGGTATGTCCAATGCAATTCCGTATGTCAGGGAAATATCAGGTAATCCCACTGTTTCCTCAGATATAATTTGATTAAATAACTATCCATAAACAATTGATAAATAAAGCAAAAGTGACGTAATAATTTTCAAATAAATATAAGCTTGTGTATATAAATATAATTAAAATATTAATAAAGTATAACTATATAATTTAAAGTTGATTTGATTGAGGAATACTAAATAAAAATTGTAAATATATTTTACTGTCTATTGCGTAGTAAGAGAAACGAACGTACTCATATCTTAAGGGGATTATATTTACTATATACAATTATCTACAAGGGCTAAGTACCCAAATACTTGTTTTAAACGCCTGATAATATTGAAGGGAACTTAAATAAAAATAATTTGTTCACCTAATATGTATATAATTAATTTATTTTATTTAGAGAAGTATGTATATCTAGTGTATTTTATTCAAGGGGGAAAGTTATTGTATTAATTATAGATTGTTAAGCCTCTGTTGATTTGATTTAACTGAATATAATGATTTGTCTTGCTTTTAATTGTAAATAATGTATTTTAAAAAGAGTCAGACCAGATCTGTGTAAATATTTATAATTTTAATACAACCTTATTAAAGGCGATAAAAAATTAAAATCTGACTAGTTCTTGTACTCTAATATTATTATTTACTAGAACATTAAGTCAGTTACTTTGAATACTCACTTGTCTATTAAACAATAACTAAGATTAAATTGCATACTTTATGTCTTTAATCAGATGTACATTTAAGGTAGTAGTGATAAGTGGGTAGAGGTTTCCACCATATTATTAAATAAACATAACAGATTATCTATTTCATTGTGTGCATTAATTGGCCCCGATCCCAATGATTGATTCATACCTCTCACATTGATTTAATCTGCCAAGCGAAGTGCGTAAATCAAATATCATTTTATTTTAACAATTTCTAATCAAGTTTAAGATTTTATATTTTAATTTAAGCTATTCACCAAAAATGTACACTAGGTACGGCAACCTTTGATTTATAACACTATTTCAGTTTGCTGAGTAATGTGAATATGGCGCAACAAACCTTTCAGCGATTGTGAAAACGTGCAATAAAGCTAAAAATAAACATTTCGAATCTCTGTTATGAGAGGCAACAAGAGAGCTTGATGAAAGAGAACGAGCTGTAAGCCAGCTCACGGTATTAACCGCCGAATATTCTACAGACATTCCTAATTGAGTTTCAATGAATAAAGTAAATTGGAACGGCTACTAACAATCGACTATCTACTCAGTAGTTAATTTACATCTTAGATATCCATCTAATTTCAGGGGAACGAGAGAAAATTTTAAGCTTTAATTGTTCATCCGATAATTTTTATAATTGCGGTAAATCAACTTCACAATTGGAGGCATTATTTAATTTCAAATCATATAAATGAGCAAAGACGATTTGCAGATACTATAATTAATTTGTTTAGGAGAAAATAAAATACATTTGTTCAGAAAATTGTTACCATGAATTTCAATAATACATGATGATAATTCAATCGTTCATTTCAAAATTAATGTACACCGTCTTGGCCTTACCAAGTTGCATGTAACTTGTCGGTGAGGTCCATTTGTATAACAGACGAATCGCAAAAGTTATTTATATTAACAAATATATTGTAGTAAGAAATGATAAATACAATAAAATAAATAAAGAATACATGACAATATGTGGTCAATAGTGCTTGTGACAAGAAGAGCGACATCGGTCTGAGAAATAAAATCATTACACATTAAACCATTATCATTACACTTTGATGAAAATAAGAAGAAAATAGCTTGAGAAAAAACATGCTCAACAGGAAAGAGAGCTACTCTATGGTCTACCAACCAAGAAATTAAAAAGACAGCCAAAGGAGAGACTAGATAGAAAATTTGCCCAAACTGAGCAGGAACCTAAACAATACGAAGAAAATAAAATCGAAAATTTAGATATAGATGAGAATTAGAAAGAAGTAAGAGTATTGGTAAATTCACGAAATAATGACGAATCCGAAAAGAAACTGGAAGGGCACAACTTGTGAAGGCAATTTTTAATAAAAATATATATATATGAAACCGATATCGGAATGAAAATAGAGAAAAGAAGGAAAACTAGTAGAGTATTAGTAATCATAAATGAGAAAATAGATCAGTAGCTAACAAAAGTGTTGATAGAAAATAGATCAGTAGCTAACAAAAGTGTTGATAGAAAATAGATCAGTAGCTAACAAAAGTGTTGATAGAAAATAGATCAGTAGCTAACAAAAGTGTTGATAGAAAATTGGAGCAGATTAAGAACAGGTTTCGAAATGTTGCTGAAAAATAGATGTACAGGAAATATAATGATGATAAATATATTAACTAGGATATATATTATGTTCCACATAGTTTCTCGATCAGCATGTCACGTGTTGGTAGAAAAACAATACAAGTGAACGTCACAAAACACAATTTATTATAATATAAGTACATCAGTTGGCTAGATCCTTATTTGGGTCACAGTTTGATCCATATCACAGTTAAAGTTGATAGGAATCAGCTGATAATTACCGGATGTTCATTTGTCATATGACACGTACAGTGGTATTGACACACTCCTACACGTACAGTGGTATTAAGAGGGGATCAGCAACACTGGTCTGAGGAAAGTAAACGTGGTTTAACGAAATAGATCACCATAATATTTGTACATGTTGTACTTATATTGTAATATATTTGTGATGTATTGTATTTCAAACATTAAGGCCTCAATATATTATAATGAAAATTAAACTTTTAACTATGAGAAACAGATTATTTACCTTTGAAGTTTGCAGAGGCTTCGGCCATGTTGGTTTTAATCACATGAGAACAATGTTATTTTCGAACCGAACATACGATCACGCGTTTATTCGGTAACAGTTATTTTTAAATAGATTTTTCCAAATAAATTGCATTTGATAAAAAATTACAATGCGCGTTGGAATTGCTTCGGAAATTCCTAATTAGCGTAGGAAAAATATAAACATATTTAGTTTGAAGCTTTTATTTTCAATTATTTTTTAAACTAGGTGTATGTATTCAAAATATGAAAAACAAACCCAATGCGCAACGTGATAACGTTTAAAATGAAACATCATACACAAAGTTTTGTCAATAAATAACGAAAATATATGTATTCACAAATAACAATGTTTTTATGGGATTAATACTAACATGGCCGACAACCTCAGTAGAATCTTAAAAACTCGAACACAAAAATAATCAGTGAGGAAAGCGCTATATACGAACAAAAAATAATGCAGCAAAAAAAACATCAAGTAATGCAACAAAAAAACAACAACAATTAATGCAACAAACAAAGCATATTTATGGAAAATCAAAGTATAATTAACCTCTATTTTAATCAATTGATTACTCTAATTAAATAAATAACAACACAACAAAATAAAAATGATTTGAAGTTACCTTTAACACGTTAAGTCCCATGTGTACACTTTCAAGTACACAGATGACTTTTCACTACACCCATGTGTACACTTTAGTGTACACACCAGCTTGTATCACTATGCCCATGTGTACATTTTTGTGTACACATGTTATTCTTAATTTAAAAACAGCTGATGTATCCAAGGTTTATCTTTTCACTATTATTAGAGGTTATACTCTTTGTTAAGTGTCAAATCAGTATAAAAGTGGATTTGGGTCCTGAAAAACAGGTTTCTACTGTGTTCTGTGAAGCAGTTTAGAACAGTCAAATGGTGGTGGTTGTGTCAGTACACGAAACTTTACAGTTGTGTTATATATTATTGTAAATAATAATTGTAAATTGTGTGTTATATTGTTTTATTTACTACTGTGATAATATCTATTGTTAATGACTATTCAACAATGGATAACGAAGATATAGATTATGTTTTAGACATTCCTACAAGTGAACTATCACATATACATGATATGAGTGATGAAGACAGTGATGTTTCAGAGATTTTTGTGGATGATTCGGATCAAGATCCTGACTACCAAGTAAGTGACACACCTTCTGACAGCGATGATGATGTAGGCATACCAAATAAAAGAATAAAAACTAACCAACCAGAACACTTCTTTATTGGATCACACTTTACCACAAACAGATTCGTCTAAACTACCATCTCATACTGATACATCTTGCCATGTTGATCAATCACCTTCAACAAGCAGGGTAAATCAATCCATACGTTTTATACATCCAATTGCATCATCAAGTCCTGTTCACACTGACGATGATTCAGAATCATATAGGCCTATAGTAAGCAATATACCTAGGCCTAATGATGTAATATGGGGTGATGTCGAAGGACATTTGAATACATTTCCAAAAACATTTACACACGGTTTGAACCAAGATTATGTAAATAGATTAGTTAGTACGGAACCTATTGATATTTTTTTGTCAATACTTGATGAAAGCATTATTAGTAACATAGTACTGGAAACAAATCGTTATGCCGAACAGCAAATTATCCTTGGCATTGTAAATAATTCAATAAAAGAGCACTCATTTCTAGCAAATTATAAAGAGACCACAGCCGAAGAAATTAAAAAGTTTTTGGGTATTTGCATATGGATGGGACTGGACGTAAAACCATCTATCAGGGATTATTGGAGTTCAAACCCATTGTATAAGAACGATCTAATGACTAATTGTAGTTTTACCAGGAATCGTTTTCAAACACTTTTGAAAGTAATTCTTTTTTCAAATAATGAGGATTGCCCTGAAGGTGATAAACTTCATAAAATCACCCCACTTGTAAATGTGATGAATACAACATTTCAAGAAATAATCAAGCCTAATGAAAATTTGTGTATTGATGAAACTATTGTTCCTTTCCGAGGCCGCCTAGGTTTCAGAACTTACAACCCAGGGAAAAGACACAAATATGGTATAAAGCTGTACAAATTGTGCCTTGAAGGAGGATATACTTTTAATATAATTGTATATGGTGGGAGATGTGAAAGAATTGGTCAAATCACACTACCTCGTCTGTTGTGCTACAACTAATGGTCCCCTTATTGAATGAGGGAAGAACACTCTGCACTGACAACTACTATACAAGCGTTGAGCTTGCACATGAACTTCTTCATAAAAAAACACACCTTCTGGGAACGTTACGCAAAAATAGGTTGAACAATCCGGCAACAGTACTGAATAAAAAGTTAAAAAAAGGTGAAATGGTGTTACAGCAAAGTAATACTAAAGTAATAGTTGGTAAGTGGTATGATCAAAGGGAACTGTTATTCTTGACAACCAAATCAATCCCAAATATGGTTGAAGTGACAAACAAACGTAACACTCAATTGAAGAAACCGTCAACTATAATTGAGTACAATCAAATCAAATCTTTTATAGATGTTTCTGACCAAAAGGCATCATATTCAACTGCTGTCAGAAGAGGGGTAAAATGGTATCGAAAACTGGGATTTGAACTATTACTGAACACAACAGTAGTAAACGCACATTACATTTATCAACAAATAAATGTCGATAGTCGAATGAGCATTACTAAGTTCAGGGAGTGTATTGCTCTTTCTTTGCTGCAACATGAAAACCAGCCTAGCCAAGAAGGCTTTACTAATCATGCCTTATCGAAGTGTGACAAAACAGGACGTTGTCGAATGTGCTATAAGCGGAATAGCCAAAATAAAGGAAGATATTTTGCTGTCAAGAAGACAACTAGAGTAAAGACAATATGTGTTGAGTGTAACAGTGAGTTTATGTGTCAAAAGTGTTTTTCTAAAGCACACAAATCAATGAAGAAATAACAATATTTTACAGTCCAAATGTGTGCTTTGTTTGATCTTTTTTCTTCTAAAACATTGTCTTCAGAAGCTCTACTACATTGTATATCAATATTTTTATAAACATATTATTTTGATTTCCTAACACTAACAGTGTCATTAAAATTTAGTTTAGGATATAAATAATTGTATTACTTATTCCCTACTCTATTTATTAATACAAATATTTTAGCTAGTTTAGCATAAATTATTATTTTATGCTAAATACACTGTGTGTACATTTTTGAGTACACGCTAAAATTTACTCCAGGCCCATGTGTACACAAAAATGTACACACGCTAAAATGTAATAAATACACAAAAATTATCATAAATTCATATTGCTGTTGGTTTCTAAGACCAAAATAGGTGGATTGGTGAAAAAAAATACATCTGGGTTAATTTGAAAGTTTTCACATTTTTGGCATGGGCTATAGGGAAGTCAACTAAAATTATGCCTGGGACTTAACGTGTTAATATGCATAATAACCCCCGTGTATATTGAGGCTTTAGCTGCACTAACCATGTCCCAAAACTGACTGTCTCGCCGAGTAAAAATAGAAAATAAATACCTTTGTTGAGTAAATCGTAAATTTTTAACTAAGAATAAAATTTGATGGATAGATCTTTGAATCATAATCAATAAAACGAATGCAATCTTTTTACAAAAATAACCTGACAGACTGTATTGTTTAATATTTATTTCTGCCCTATTTAAGTCATCAATCAATAGTTATTTGCTACTAACCAAATCAAGTGAGCTGTACCGTTAATGATTTTGTAAATGCTTTGATTTAACCACACGTTTATCATCTCACCATACGCGGAATAACTTGTTCTCTGAAGAGCCATCATTTAAGTTAGAATAAATAGTTCCTAGGACATTAAAGTAAGTTCTGGGAAATCATATCTATAAAATACTAAAACTTTTAAATAATTGAAGTTTAACATTTTAACTTTAAAACTTAAAATGTTAAGAACGACCTCTGCTAAGGTCAAGAAAGGTGACGGCAGGAAATCATGTCTCGCCTCTTGGGATAAAAGCTCCCTTATTCGGCTCTCGAGAGTGCTCTTCTTTAGTAGAATGTCTTCTTTATTAAAACCATTATTCATCTTCTTAGTGTAAATATTTATATTAATTATCTTACTAAGCTCAGATAAACGTGATATTGCCCCAACGTTTACTGTTGTCTAGTAAAAGAGAACAAACGTTCGCGGAAATGAATACAGAGTGGATCAGGTTGTTTTCGCCACTCAATAGTTGAGTTTCTTAATATACAGGGTGTATTTGTAATTCGCCAAAATATTTCAGGAACTAACTCTAAGTGCCAAAATAAAGCGAAAACGTAATTTAAAGTTATATCGATCAATGCATCAATTCCCACATATAAGCCATTTTGTTATTCTTGTTTTAGTGAATAATTTATACATGTAAGAAGACTCACGCGATTGCATTGAAACTATGTACATTACTCATGCATATAAAGAATAATTTCACACAAAAATTAACTTGTTACTGTGTTCCTTTTCAAAATGGCGGCCTCATTAGTTTTTTAAGTAAAATAACTCAAAAACCGTATATTTTTATGAACGTTGTCAAATATAACTTTTTGTAGCCCGTTTATTGCCAACAAAACAAATAGTTTTTTAATTAGCATGATAAGTATTGGTATTATACATTACAATTAAACGTCACAAAACACAAAGTTATTACAATATAAGCACAAAATGCACAAATATTATGGTGATCGATTTCTGTGAACTACGCTCACCTTCCTCAGACCAGAGGGATTCACAAAAGAACAAAACAACGCACCATTAAAATATTTTTGGTTTTCAATCTTTTATTTTATTAAGCTTTTATTTTTTCAAATAATAAATCTTAAAAAGGCACTGTGTAAGTCCTTGAATGGGTTACGAGTTTATTTCTATATGAGAGTAATTTCAATACAACATTTTAAGTAAAGAATAATCAGCTGATTTTTATCCATTGTTGGTAAATAAAAACTGTAATAACAAATACAAATGCTTTTATTCAGAAATAATTATAATAAATTACACAGCAGTTATTATGGTTATTACTTAAAGAGAAAGGCTACTTGAGTGAAGGGCTAGTAATAATAAACATTTAATGACTGGATCCTACCAAAGTTGATCACAGGGATATAAAAACCAACCACGCGGGGATACTCAAGTTAATCACGAGTGTTACCACAGTTGATAATCTGTTCTACCAAAATCAATAATTAAATAGGGGATGTGTACCTCAGGTTATAATGGAAGCTAACTATAACAATGGACTGACTAACCTACTTTTCTAAGCAGGCTACCCGAGTTGATCACGGGTGGCAATCAAAGTTAATGACGGTCGGCTGCATACGGTGATCGAGATGGGCTACCCAAGATGATCACGGGAGGTCTACATACATTTATCACGGGAGGCTACCTAAGTTGTTCAAGGGTGGCTACCCGAGTTGATCGTGGAGGTTACACAAATGTATGTATCACGGTGTGTTACTAAGTTGATTATGGGTAGCTTCCCATTTTTATCTCGGGGGCTACGCAAATTGATCATGTTGAGCTACCTAAATTGATCACGTGGGACTACCCTAGATGATCAAGGGTAGTTACCCAAGTTGATCACGGGGGATGCCTAAGTTGACTACGGGAACTTCTTAAAATGATCAGGGAGTTACCTAAGTTGATTAAGGGATGCTACCGAAGTTGATCACGGGGTTACACAAGTTTACCACATAATATAAGCATTTGAATATCCGCTATTTTGAAAGATGAACAATCAAATTTAAAGCAGTTTCGCTAATAGAGTGGTCGACTTAAACAGACTCGCTTCGCTCATTGGGGGCTTTGACCCCAGACCCCTATTTAATTCTTAGCTAAATTAAGATTTAAATTATGACAGGTTACTAAAGTAGGTCAGTGACTAAGTTGATCGTCAGTGGCCCCCAACTCCACCTAGTGGTTTCACAGAAGACGGGTGGCTAACCAAGGTTGTCAAGGACTACCCAAATAAACCCCCTGCAGGTTCAAACATCAATAGCTACTCAACATGATCACACTTGGCTACCCTAGTATCAGATTGCTACAAAAACTGATCACATATACACGTACAGATATTCACAGTTCCATGCAACTGTAGTTGGCGACAATCCAACAAACGACAACTACAGTGTTAAAGTTGGCGATGTGGTTACTCTTCTTACTGTAACTGAGGGCTGCAATATGGATGTCACCAAATACATTTGCACTGACTTATGTACACAGTATACAGTCTCATGTATATGTGGATCTGCTGACGACAGTCTAAACACAGCCCACAACTTGAGTTTTAAAGATTTTAGTGGAACAACATTTATATGTAATATATTCACAGTTCCATGCAACTGTAGTTGGTGACAATCCGAGAAACAACAACAACTTTGACGGTCGTTGTAAGTTGATTTAGTGAGTGTAGTCAATGAATATACATTGGATGTATTCATATTATAGATGTGTATTCATTGGTGTAATGGTGCGAGGACCCATTCCCCCCACCTCAGTGGAGTTGGAAGCTGGTTGGATAAGTTGAATATGTTGTTTATTTAATAACCTGCTCAGTGTTTTGTTAACTATTATTATACTTTTCGTTTATTTATCTCACTGAATAATTTTTTATCTTATTAACGTGCTCTTTTTTGTTGAACAATTTCATATTTTGTATTTCTTTTGTATTTTTATGTTGTGTTTTACATTTTGTATAATTATGTTATTTGTGATAGTTTTTTTTACTTTTTACCAACATTTGACTTTCATAACAGTGATCTATATGATATACTTTCTTGAATTAGTATGGATTAAGGAAAGAACTTTTTTTAATTAAAATAGTTTTAGATGTAAGCTTAGTTAGTAAGTCCACCTGAAGACGACAGGAGTTTTTTGTATCTGTCAAAACGTTGTGTTTGTTTCCTAAACACTTGAAGTATTGAAAGGGTTCAAATATTTTCTACCTATCAAGAACAATCCAATGCTAACAAATAACTTTCGGACTTTTCCATTTAATCACTACCTCTACTTTTTTCTTTCTTCATTACCACTACTTTTTTCGTTACTTCACAACCACTACGTTTTTATCGCAATTAGGATTAGGTCAGGTTAGGTTAAGTTAGGTTACATGGCTACTTAAGTTGATCAATAACTGGTAAATCCAATAATTGACTTACCACCGAATGCCCTCTTCGTGTGTAAGTTCTAGGAAAATGATAAGATAAGGCCAGCGATATCGAATTCCTAGCGGATAAGGAATACCACAGTGGACGTAAAAATTATTGGAGAACAGTTTTTTTAGAGCAAATGAATATTTATCAAGTGGTAGTGAATAAACGGAAACAAAAAAAGTAGTGGTAGTGAGTTAACGGAAACGATCCTAAACTTCAAACTACAGTGTTAAAGTTGGTAATGTGGTTGCGCTTCTCACTGTAGGAGGGGCAGTAATATGGATGTCACCAAATACATTTGCACTGAATCATGTAAATATGACGTCTAAATGTGGACCTGCTGGCGACGATCTATATCTAAAAACAGCCCACAACTTGAGTGTTAGAGGCTATTTTTTTCTAATAGTCATGGCAGTACTAATGCTTAGTTAACACCTCTCAGGTAGAATCATTTTTACTCACCCAGTTTTGGGTTTCGTCAAACCTAATGCTGAATTCAGTAGTGTAATAGAAGAAGTACTAGACAGATCTAGAGACGTGACCTGTAGTGGTTGTATTGTTATGACTGCGATACGAACAACAGTGAAAATGCTAAAGTAATGTAACTGGGCGCTGTAGTTGATTCTTGAGCGATGGTATTTTCACGAAAATTATTGTCACTGTTCTTCCACGAAGATATGACAATCCTTAACTTGATTCTAGTTAATAATAACTATATATATATATATATATATATATATATATATATATATATATAGTTTTTAATTAGCATAATATGTGTAGGTACAAATTTAGTACAAGTGAGCTTCACAAAACAGACAAATAATACAATATAAGCACAAAATTCACAAATATATTACAATACAAGTACAAAATGCACAAATAATATGGTGATCGATTTCGTTGAACCACGCTCACCTTCCTCAGACCAGAGGGATTCATACATTTATTTTTTCTTTCCCCTTTTGTATCAAATACATGTACATATAATAACAGTCGTATACAAAGGTGAGACAAAATTAACATTTTTCCATCCACGAACCACTAAAAATATATTTAATTTGATACAGTAACTAGATGACACAAATTTTAACTAATTTGATTAACACGCACAAATTGAAAATATAGCTCTAGCTAAGGACGAAGGAGGTGAGATAGAGCAAAAAGTAATAGGGCCAAAGTTTTAGATCAGGCCCAGAAAATGGTGTTAGTTTTGCTGTAGAACCATTCATTTAACCGCTACAGTCCATTAGAGAAACGCTGTTTTTGGCATTTAAAATTGTTGGCACTAAAAAGGCTGCCATCTCCGATTTACTAAGCATTTTTCAAAATCACTTCTTATTGCTCATCTACAACATAAGATCATTGACTCTACAAAATTTCAGCCTCGTAGGCTTAGTGCTTTTTTAGTTACAGCGATGAGTGAGTGAGTCAGTGGTATTTGCCTTTTATAGGTATAGAAGATTATGTTCTAGATAGGCGTTTATTGGCTAAATTTATTACCTCTACGGGAAATAAGAACACTTTTGTAATTATTAAATTTTTTTTAAATGTTAAACACACTATTTTTTATTTCACCCGGATATGTTCATCTATGATTATGGATTTATTTGAATCGATTCATTTAAAAATTTAGCTAGAACAACTGTTACAGGAACGCTTTATATTCAAATAAATCCAGTTTCTATGTAAAGAAAAACCTAAAGCAATCCTATCATGTTAGTAAACAGCTATGTATGCTCATAACCTAAACAACTACTCGTGAAAATGAAGAACATTAAGGTGGTGCAATCGGTTTTCGGTGAGTTAATTATTTCCCAATTTTTTACTCAAAATTAGTTAATAAGGTACATTAACTAATTTCCCTTGAGACAGGAAGATATATGACAAAAATTTACCATTATATTAGAACTTGTGGCCTTGTGAAGAGATGAATTTAGCTGATTGTAAATTAGCGTTAAGATTAACCCGTTCGAAGACCAAATATGATTTTTGTATAACTACGTTTTTACATATAACTGAAGGGATTATGATGTTTTTCATTTTTTGCTAATGTATAAATATTAATAAATTTCAAGAAAAAAAAACATTATAAATATTTTTCCATTTAAAAAAATTAAAAACATCTTAATCACTCCAGTTATATGTAAAAAAACGTGATTATAGAAAATTAAATTTGTAGTTTGAACAGTTTTGTCTTAACGCCGTTTTAAATCAGTTAAATTCACCTACTCATAAGGCCACAAGTTCTAATGTAGTGGTTAAAACATTCGTTTATATATTTTTTCTGTCTCAAGGGAAGTTATATTAACTAAGTTAGATTATAAAATTGGGAAATTATTAACTCACCGAAAACCGATTGCACCACCTTAATACTAAGCAAAGGTTAGCTAATTAACGGGATATTTTACTTTTTGATAGAGATTTCGGATCTATAAAGTTAGTGTGCTTCAAGTTTCAGCCGGCAACAAAGTTCGTATCAGTGAGCTAAATGGGAATCGAGCCAGGTGTGTTTATTTAACAACAGATATTTCACTCCTTAGTTTGCAACCGTCCGTTGCCATGGCGACGAGCTCTGTAACTACTGTGGCCCTTTCAGCAGTGAATCTGTATTTATGGATAAAATTACAAACATTGCGACTTGGTTAAAACCTGGTTAACTTTTCGTCTCGTTCTCCCGAGGGAAATCGGCTGGTTTTTAGGCCAACTAGTGGATTAGGAAACAACGTAAAAATTATACAAAACATCCAAGACCATAGGTACTGAATATATGATATATATTATAATAATATACTATATACGAATGTCAGTGTTCATATTGTATGAATGCGTTCCTTGTGAAAACATACATACAGTGTGGAAGAAAATAACTGGAACAGCTTAATGTGTTTTGAACAATTAAAGATAAAGCAATAAAACTTGGTACATTGATACTGAACCTACAATTAATCTACTTTTTGATGTAACTACGTTTTTCTGTCATATCAGGAGGATGGCTTGCAAGGAGTCAGAAGAAAATCTTACACGAGAGCATAGGTCGAGTAGCACATCAAATTAAAGGTATTTAGTAGTAAAATATAAACCCCCAAATCCTAACTGAAAAGGTTCACTTTCAAAATAATTACGCTGATTTAATTTTTTAAAGTTACAATGAAGGTCCTGTTCTAGACGGCTTAATACTCTTTTTAGTTCAAGTTGGGAAAGTTAAACTTTGTAAATGCCTACTGGACTTAAGAAATAGTGTTTTAGGGTGTAGTTGGTGACTCTTCACTTCCAATGGAGGATGGTCCACAAGGATTTCGACAAAAATATCAATTACAGCATAGGTACACATAATTTTAAAATGGCTGTCTAGCACAGGTGAATACCACATACAGCACTTAAAAAGGTTGATCCAGTACAAAATGGCAGATGTTCAGAGATTTCAATGGAAAAAAAGTTATGCTTACTCACCAAATGTTTTTTGAAAAATTTTCGAATTGCCAACTCATATTTGAATTTTCATTACTAACTTCATAATTATGTACATTTTTATGACAGGCATAATGCATGCAGCTGCATTTTTCTTTGATATATTAGTGCACTTGAATTGTGGCCACTAATACAATTGTTTTTTAATTAGCATAATACGTGTTGCTATATACAGTATATACAGTACAAGTAAACGTCACATGACACAAATGTATTATTATTGTATTTGTGCATTTTGTACTTATAATGTAATAAATTTGTGTTGTGACATTTACTTGTACTGTGTACTAATACAATGTCTTACTACAACCTAGAAAATCTTTGAACATCTGCCATGTTTTACTGGATGAACCTTTTTAAGTGATGTTTGTGGTATTCACCTGTGCTAGACAACCTCTTTAAATTGATGTATATCTTTTCCTATTTAAAAAAAATATTTTTGTCGTAATCCTTGAGCATCATCCATTGTCAGTCACTAACTAACCTAAAAATCAATTTCTTAAGTCCAGTAGGCATTTACAAAGTTTAACTTTCCTAACTTAAGCTAGGAAAAGGATATTAAGCCGTCTAAAACAGGACCTTCATTGTAACCTTTAAAAAATGTAAACCAACGTAATTTTTTTAAGAGCGAACCGTTTCAGTTCGGATTTGAGGTTTTATGTTCTTCTACTAAAGACTTTTAATTTGATGTACTACTCGACCTATGCTCTCATTTAAGATTTTCTTCTGACTCCTTGTGGGCCATCCCACTTGATAAGACAGAAAAATTGCAGTTACTTCAAAAAGTAGATTATTAAGTACAGTAATGATGTACCAAATATTATTGATTTATCTTTAATTGTTCAAAAATTATAAAGCTGTTGCGGGACTTTTCTCCACACTACATATATATATACAGAGTGTACCAAAAGTAAAGTGCCAAACTTTTTAAAGTGGAAAATAGTTATATAGGTAAAAATAAAACACAAATCAAGAATAATTTCTTTTCCAAAAACACTTTGTTTACCAGATATCCGTTTTTTGTGTTTTTTTTTTTTTACAAAAGAAATTTTATCTACAAGTTGCCTTAATCGATATTTATGAAACTCGCTATGCATGTTAAAATAATAGAAACGTATTCTAGAAAAACAACTTGATCCAATTTAATATTTAAAAATGGCGGCCATTTAAAATTGTTTATGGAAATTGCGGGAAAATGGCAAAAATACAACTGGCCGCCATTTTTCAATTTGAAATTGAATGAAATTGATTTTTCCTAGAATAGGTCTTAATTATCTTAACAAGAATAGCGAGTTTCATAAAGATCGGTTAAGCCAACTCGGGGATAAAAATTCTCTTATAAAAAAAATTAAATGGCGGATATCCAGTAAACAAACCGTTTTGGGAAAAAAACAATATTCATGGTTTTTAAATATTTTTACCTATATAACCATTTCCCGAGGTTTAGCACTTTACTTTTGGGACACCCTGTATATAAAAATATGTGGTTTTACTTATAAAGCGATTGCAAAGGGCCAGGAGATAAACTAATGCTTCTTCAGTTAAACTCTTCTCAATTTATTTCTTCACAACAACAGAACAATTTGATAACTAAACCGAAGAAAAATCGATTGTCATTATTGGAGGCAAAGACCCAACATCCGAGGAATTAGGCAATGAAATATCGTTAGGGATTAATAAAATCCATTATTAATTCATGATCCCAGGATTTATAATTGTTATTTCATTTACCTACTCTAATCTACTTTTTGTTTCACTCCTATTTATTAGATGTGACATTAAACTAGCAAACTATGTTGTTTCTATTCATTTATAGAGAATCGGTCATATTTGTTTAAAACCCTTTCACAAAACAATGGTGTTTATGACAAAATGTGTTTAAGTTTGGTCCCACTGGGGTTCTCTCGAAACGACTTCCATTTAGAGTTGGCCGTCCAACCCACACTAATTGAGTGGATGTTACAAGTATCCCTTAGACAAAACAATGGTGATTGTGACAAGATGTGTTCATGTTATTTCCCAGTGGTGTTCTATCGTAAGGACATCTATTTAGAGTTGGCCGTCCAACCCACACTAATTGAGTGGATGTTACAAGTATCCCTTAGACAAAACAATCGTGATTGTGACAAGATGTGTTCATGTTGTTTCCCAGTGGTGTTCTATCGTTACCACTTCCATTTAGAGTTGGCCGTCCAACCCACACTAATTGAGTGGATGTTACAAGTATCCCTTAGACAAAACAATGGTGATTGTGACAAGATGTGTTCATGTTATTTCCCAGTGGTGTTCTATCGTTACCACTTCCATTTAGAATTGGCCATCCAACCCATACTAATTGAGCGGTCGTTACAAGTACTCCTTTAACAAAACAATGGTGATTGTGACAAGATGTGTTCATGTTATTTCCCAGTGGTGTTCTATCGTAAGGAAATCCATTTAGAGTTGGCCGTCCAACCCACACTAATTGAGTGGATGTTACAAGTATCCCTTAGACAAAACAATGGTGATTGTGACAAGATGTGTTCATGTTATTTCCCAGTGGTGTTCTATCGTTACCACTTTCATTTAGAATTGGCCGTCCAACCCACACTAATTGAGCGGACATTACAAGTACTCCTTTAACAAAACAATATTGATTGTGACAATATGTGTTCATGTTATTTCCCAGATGTTGAACTATTTGGCCGTCCAACCCACACTAATCGAGCGGGCCTTACAAGTACTCCTTTAACAAAACAATATTGATTGTGACAATATGTGTTCATGTTATTTCCCAGTGGTGAACTATCGTTACGACTTCCATTTAGAGTTGGCCGTCCAACCCACACTAATCGAGCGGACGTTACAAGTAAACCTTATACAAAACAATGGTGATTGTGCCATGATGTGTTTATGTTTGGTCCCAGTGGCGTTCTCTCGTAACGACTTCCATTTTGAGTAGGGAACCCTTTCTTTACCGTCATCCCAAGTACAAGTTTATTTCTAAGCACGAGGCGAGTGTCGGCTCGGATCTCTTCGACAAGCCTCGGTTTTGGATACTTGATCAAGTCACGTGCCCAAAATAAAGAGCTGTGATGGATCGAAAACATTCAATATTCTTGGCATGTAGACTTAAAAATATCTATAGTTGATTTTCTAAAATTGCCGTCATGAATGTATTTGTTGGGATAAAGTGTTAAATTAAAGAGATTTAAATAAAAAAATTCTTTATTCATTGACTACACGTTTCCACAAATGTGACAAGATGTATTTATGTTCGGTACCAGAGGTTTGGTCTCTAATAACTAATGCATTCATTAATGATTCCAAAACTTTGAATGTTCCTTGACCTGCTTTAAATATTGTTCCCGGTCGTATGCCAAATTGTGTTTAATGCGGGCAATACTACACGTGCATTGCACATAATGCCATTTTTTTTTTATATTTGCGCACCACGCTGGGCGTGGCATGGCGTGCGCCGCACACTGTAAATGCAGTCCGCTCTGTGACGTGCCAGAAGTCGGTGTTCAACTGTGATATTTTGGCGCGTCGTGCTTAGCGTGGAACGGCGTGCGCCGCACACTGTAAATGCAGTCCGCTCTGTGACGTGCCAGAAGTCGGTGTTCAACTGAGATAGTTTGGTTTTAACACGGCCAGATCAGCATCTGTTTACCTTATAGATATGGACCTCTACCTATTAGGTAAATAGATAGAGGTCCATACACCGAGGGCCTCTATCTATCATTGACATTATATTGTGTCATTGTAACATAGACACCTATGCATATTGTCACACGGTACAGAATGATTTAACCCTCCTATTTCCACAGTCCCTCTCACTGTGGAATGTAACATCACAGATTATGAGAAGGGAATGATGGATTTATTTAGGTGTGCAACCAAATGATCTGTTATAGGTGTAGATCAATCGTCGTATCTATCTACACCTTATATAATGCTATATATACTCTATATTTTGTGTGGCAATGAAAAATAAAGGTTTGGCTGTTTTTTTATTGTTGGAATACATGAAGATAGCAAGGAGAAACAGATGTGAAGGTAAATATGGGCTAAAAATTTGTTGAAGAAGAAAGCAAAATATTCTGATATGAAACTCCTGAAATTGGTAGTGAGAGAGGCTGGTGTATCACTCATCATTAAAAGTACTACCAAGAATCCCTGAAATAGGTAGTGAGAGAGGCTGGTGTATCACTCATCGTTAAAAGTACTACCAAGAATCCCTGAAACAGTTAGTGAGAGAGGCTGGTGTATCGCTCATCGTTAAAAGTACTACCAAGAATCCCTGAAATAGGTAGTGAGAGAGGCTGGTGTATCACTCATCGTTAAAAGTACTACCAAGAATCCCTGAAATAGGTAGTGAGGCTGGTGTATCACTCATTGTTAAAAGTACTACCAAGAATCCCTGAAATAGGTAGTGAGAGAGGCTGGTGTATCACTCATCGTTGAAAGTACTACCAAGAATCCCTGAAATAGGTAGTGAGAGAGGCTGGTGTATCACTCATCGTTAAAAATACTACCAAAAATCCCTGAAATAGGTAGTGAGGCTGGTGTATCACTCATCGTTAAAAGTACTACCAAGAATCCCTGAAATAGGTAGTGAGAGAGGCTGGTGTATCACTCATCGTTGAATTTACTACCAAGAATCCCTGAAATAGTTAGTGAGAGAGGCTGGTGTATCACTCATCGTTGAAAGTACTACCAGGAATTCCTGAAATAGGTAGTGAGAGAGGCTGGTGTATCGCTCATCGTTAAAAGTACTACCAAGAATCCCTGAAATAGGTAGTGAGGCTGGTGTATCACTCATCGTTAAAAGTACTACCAAGAATACCTGAAATAGGTAGTGAGAGAGGCTGGTGTATCACTCATCGTTGAAAGTACTACCAAGAATCCCTGAAATAGGTGGTGAGCGAGGCTGGTGTATCACTCATCGTTAAAAGTACTACCAAAAATCCCTGAAATAGGTAGTGAGGCTGGTGTATCACTCATCGTTGAAAGTACTACCAAGAATCCCTTAAATAGTTAGTGAGAGAGGCTGGTGTATCACTCATCGTTAAAAGTACTACCAAGAATCCCTGAAATAGGTAGTGAGAGAGGCTGGTGTATCACTCATCGTTGAAATTACTACCAAGAATCCCTTAAATAGTTAGTGAGAGAGGCTGGTGTATCACTCATCGTTGAAAGTACTACCAAGAATCCCTGAAATAGGTAGTGAGAGAGGCTGGTGTATCACTCATCGTTGAAAGTACTACCAGGAATCCCTGAAATAGGTAGTGAGAGAGGCTGGTGTATCACTCATCGTTGAAAGTACTACCAAGAATCCCTGAAATAGTTAGTGAGAGAGGCTGGTGTATCGCTCATCGTTAAAAGTACTACCAAGAATCCCTGAAATAGGTAGTGAGGCTGGTGTATCACTCATCGTTAAAAGTACTACCAAGAATACCTGAAATAGGTAGTGAGAGAGGCTGGTGTATCACTCATCGTTGAAAGTACTACCAAGAATCCCTGAAATAGGTGGTGAGCGAGGCTGGTGTATCACTCATCGTTAAAAGTACTACCAAAAATCCCTGAAATAGGTAGTGAGGCTCGTATATCACTCATCGTTAAAAGTACTACTAAGAATCCCTGAAATAGGTAGTGAGAGAGGCTGGTGTATCACTCATCGTTGAATTTACTACCAAGAATCCCTGAAATAGTTAGTGAGAGAGGCTGGTGTATCACTCATCGTTGAAAGTACTACCAAGAATCCCTTAAATAGTTAGTGAGAGAGGCTGGTGTATCACTCATCGTTAAAAGTACTACCAAGAATCCCTGAAATAGGTAGTGAGAGAGGCTGGTGTATCACTCATCGTTAAAAGAATCCCTTTGCTGTATCATATGAAATATTACCTCAAAATATTATGCTCTCTCAGCGTGAGGCGCGAGACTGGCCACACGCTAGCATGTTTGCACGGCGCTGGATGGCTTGGCACGCCGAAAATCAAACCAGATCTAATTGCCATTGTGCTATGAATTGCGACGTGCATTGCACGTTGTTCTCCATACACTGGCACGTCCCGTCAATATTTGGCACGTTGTGCTTGCACGGCGTGCAATGCACGTGTAGTGTATGGACCGCTTAAAAGAGTGTGTTGTTTTTCTTTGTTATTTAATAGGATCATCATTAAATATGCTAAATTTTCAAACTTTCTGGCTCTGAAATTTAATGTTTGTCAATGGGTTAATCCTGCGAATATTATTTTTCATGAGTTTATTTATCTTCACTTATACTCTAACCTCTTAATAGCATAATTTATGTATTATAATTAGTAATATTTTCAATTTTGATGTATTTTAGTATATATTTTAAATATGAAGTTGCCTAGTAAATTCATTTTTTTAATTCTTTGTTCTGTTTATTTATTTGTAGTAATTTGTTTGATCGATTGAAAGATATCGATTTTCAACTATTTTTTTCTGTGGTTATTTTTGCTCCTATACTAAAATAATAACGATTATTTTACTGATCATTACGTAATACAGAGAAAATCATACGTACATCATCTTAATCATTATTGTAAGGGAAATGTTGTAAAAATTATAACTTTTGTAATTTTTTACTGTTATTGAGAGTTTTTTGTTATTAGGTCTATTATTATTTGAACATAGAAGAATCGATGAGCATAATTCTTCCCATCTCCATATATAATTGTATTTTAATTTTTTGCTGGAGTACGTAAATAATAATGACACGCTTAATACCGTATTATAAATTTTTCCTTATTTGGTTTAAAATTGTTTGATTAATTTTTATTTTAATCTTGACCAACTTATGTCATACTGTCAGTTATTGAATGTATTTATCTAAGGGTTAACATTACCTTTATATATATATATATATATATATATATATATATATTTAGATTGTTTTAATGAGATGACAACGTTATGAAACTTAATAACACTATTCTAAACAAATAAAAATAATTTCTAATATAAATCTGAAAGCGTAAAATGTTCAGAATAGTTATATAAAAGAGGCTGTTGAAAAAGTGCTCCGAAATAAAAGAACTACAACATTAATTTAATTTCCTGCATTATTCAATTCATCCGCTCAATCCATCTCAACCCCTCGCTTTTCAATTAAACTTCACAATCAAAGCATTTGAAATGTTGATTCCACTGAGAGCGATATTTATTCAGTTTTAACGGAACCGAATGTTGTTCACTGAACAAAAACTGCTTTTATAATATACTTAGGAGCTGGACGTTTTCGTTTTGTATGCAAATTTAAAATGTTACATTCTTGGTTGTTCTAATTTGTAATTCAAATAAAACCTCTGTGCCGACCGCAACCTTGTTAGATGAGTTGCATACCAAATACATTTCAGTACTTCTAATACTGTACTGATTTAACAAGTATTTGTTTTATGTATAAATAAATTGATACTAATTACGATAAATTACGTATCTTAATTTTAGCAAAGCATTCGTTAGAATCTTTTGACAATGTTACTTGAGTAAATTTTAATGTAATATAACATCCAAACAGTCTGAAGTTATTATAATTGGGCAGAATGGATTTCGAACTGCGTGTTATATTCAGCACACATTGGAGTTTCAGCAGCGAAGAGCAGACGTTCCACTGTTCCGCCTCGGTACATCATCTGTGTAACTAAATTCCGTCTTCAGACTCCAGTTTGTGTTTCACATCCGCAACAGTTACGTTAAAAAAAATTAAAAAAACACTTTGAACAGTAAAAGTTGCTTTATTTTTATTTAATGTTTATATGATAATGCACGGCTTTATTGTTATTATTTGAATACAAAATAATTATATTATTTAATCGTGATAAATTTGATTCGTTAGTGTTGATCGTATAAACCAATTGGTATTGCTGATAATTTCATAATGGACGATGCTGCTACTCAACTGCAGCACGTGGCCTATTGTCTACCCAGTTTTAATGACGATTTTTCAATGGAATTACAGAGTGGGGGAAGAGTAGTTCTCTATACAACTTTAACCACTCAGTGCATCTCGCTCACACTAGTGCTTTCAGTACGCCACAATCTCAGTGGTCTATCTGAATTTGTTAATTTACAATTAATAATATAACCTACTGTATAAAATATTGTGTTGTGAGAAGATTTACTTAGAAACAATGTAAATACAAGAACACTTCACCAAGGTAATCCGATCTATACAAACAACTCAATAATATATAATCAATGAATAAAAGCTTATAAATTAAATATTAGTTTCTTATATTTGTGTCATGCTGGTCTCGTTGAACCTCGTTGAAAAATGGTTCTGCACGCCCGAGAGCAGTTTGCAGTAGTTGCCGAAAAACTGTATACTGAGGACACTCGGTCCAAGAAACAACAAAACTATTGAGTTTTAAATATTAAATATTGCAATGTTGGAAAAATTATATACTACGTACACATTAAAACCAAGCCTAGTGCTATGTCATGTAGTACATATTAATAATACAAATACATTTTAAATGAGTGATGATCTCAATAAGCTGATCGTCATAAAATTTACAAAATGTTGTATAGTTTGACACAACAGTCACCATTGCTTAGTCAAAGGGGTACTTGTGACATCCGGTCGATTAGTGTGGGATGGACGGCAAACTCTAAATCGAAGTCGTAACGATACCAGTGGGAAATAACATGAACACATCTTGTCACAATCACCAGTGTTTTGTCCAAGGGGTACTTGTAACGTCCGCTGGATTAGTGTGGGTTGGACGGCCAACTTTAAATGCAAGTCGTAACGATACAACACCGGTGGGACCAAACATGAACACATCATGTCACAATCACCATTATTTTGTCTAAGGGTTACTTGTAACGTCCGCTGGATTAGAGTGAGTTGGACGGCAAACTCTAAATCGAGGTCGTAACGATATAACACCAGTGGGAAATAACAGAACACATCTTGTCACAATCACCAGTGTTTTGTCTAAGGGGTACTTGTAACGTCCGCTGGATAGAGTGAGTTGGATGGCAAATTCTAAATCGAAGTCGTAACGATATAACACCAGTGGGAAATAACATGAACACGTCATGTCATAATCACCATTGTTTTATCAAAGGGTTACTTATAACGTCTGCTGGATTAGTGTGGATTGGACAGCCAAGTCTAAATGCAAGTCGTAACGATACAACACCGTTGGGATCGAATATGAATACATTTTGTCACAATCACCATTGTTTTGTCTAAGGGGTACTTGTAACATCCAATTAGTGTGGGTTGGACGCAAACTCTAAATCAAAGACGTAACGGTAGAACACCAGTGGGAAATAACATGAACACATCTTGTCACAGTCACCATTGTTTTGTCTAAGGGTTACTTGTAACGTCCGTTCGATTAGTGAGGGTTGGACGGCCAACTCTAAATCGTAGTCGTAACGATATAACCACTGGGAAATAACATGAACACATCTTGTCATATTCACCATTGTGTTGTCTAAGGGTTACTTATAACGTCCGCTGGAAAGCTAGAGTGAAACGTTAGGTGAGGGGTAATGAATCAGCCCTTATCAACATGTGAACAGTCCTGTACTTTCCCCTTCTAGTCACCACTGCCTGCTCTTTACATATTGAGCAGGTTTAACTCCATTTGTTATAATTTCAAATGTAACAAATGGAGGAGCCAAGCTTTTACACCACTGCCTAACTCGATTTGTTTGAAACTTCAAATATAACAAATGGAGGAGAGGCTATGAGTTCGAGATTGAGAAGTTAGATGAAGGGCAATGTCTCAGCTCTTATCAATATGCGAACAAATCTGTATTTCACCCTTCTACTCACCACTGCTTGTTTCCATTTCTTTACAATATCAAGTGTAACAAATGGAGGAGAGGAGATGAGTGCAAGAGTGAGACGTTAGGTTAGGGGTAATATCTCAGTCCTTATCAACATGCGAACAGTCCTGTACTTTCCCCTTCTAGTCACCACTGCCTGATCCGTACTTATTTTTTTACTATTTCAAGTGTAACAAATGTAGGAGAGGCTATGAGTACGAGAGTGACACGTCAGATGAGGGGTAATGTCTCAGCTCTTATCAGCATAAAACAGTTCTGTACTTCCTCCTTATATGAACCCCTGCCGGCCTCCATTTGTTTATAGTTTCAAGTGTAAGAAATGGAGGAGAGGCTATGAGTGAGAGAATGAGACATTAGATGAGGGGTAATATCACAGCTCTTATCAATTCTTGGATCCTTTAGTTGGTTTTGTGAATTAATAGGTTCTTCCTTGGTGTTTGGTTATTCGACGCATATAACACATAAAATTATAAATATATACATAATAACGGCAATTCATATAAAATTGAATGTAAATAGCAATAATTGTAACGACCGATACTTTGATATAGTTCGTATCTATTAAAATCCTTCGTTTTGAAATTAAATTATACTATCACTAATCCGGTTTCCATAACTGCTTCGCCTTAGTTAAATAACGTGTGTTTTTGTTCACTGAAGCCATCTTCTAATGTTTACGTTTCTAAATAATCGTTGATAAAAACAATAAAAGACATTTATTTACCTCATATATTCTTCAGAACATCAGTGGAGCACATCACATGCATTCTGTAACAAGAAAATAAGAAAAGAATTAAAAAACTGGCATATATTAAAAATAAACTATACTGTAAATTAATTTAGATTATGTTTTTACAGAAATAAACTACCCTCCTGGGCAAAATAAACGCACCCCCTTTTAAATTACTATTTTGTTATAAACTGCTAATAATTTATGCCAAACCTGCTTATGCGTCATTTAACTGGGTGTAAATAAGATGGAAAGTAGTAGGGAAATGCAAATATTTGAATTAAAGGTTTATTTTTATATTTCCTTTTGCTAAATAAAAAGTAAAGAAATTACTAATGTATTACTCCAAAATGTTGATAGAAATATTTTAATAAAAAAAAGGTAAATACAATTAAGATTAAGTCTTTACATCGTATAATGTGTTCCCTCCTATGGCTCTGATAACAGATTCTAGTATCCTTTGCATCCCATTAATAAGGTGTTGGATATCTTCATGGGGTATGTTCTGCCATTTCCGTCTAACGGCAATATCAAGATCGTCAAGATTTTCTAGGGGATAGTCTTGTACTTAACCCGCCTCTTGAGATGCTTTTACACATGTTCTATGGGGTTGAGGTTAGGGCTCCTTGCTGGCCAGGCGTGCATTGTCCAGCATCAGGATGGTTACCTCCAACATCAACAGCAAATGGAACCTCATGATGTTCAAGGATGTCGTCCACATACCTTCGAACCCTCAGTGATGGCCTACTTACTGTCACTATCTCTGTACGACTGACAGAACTTATGCCACCAAAAAACATAAGTGAGCCACCTCCAAATGGTTCTCTTGTGGAAATGCAAGCCTCCTCTATCCTCTCCCCTTGCCTTCTCCAAACTCGCTCACGACCACCTGGAGCACTCAAGTTAATGTGAGTCTCATCAGTTAATAACACGGGTCTCCAATCTGCCTCAGTCCAAGTCACGTGTTCACGTCCATCTGGAGCAATCAAGTTAATGTGAGTCTCATCGGTTAATAACACGAGTCTCCAATCTGCCTCAGTCCAAGTCACTTGTTCACGTCCATCTGGAGCACTCAAGTTAATGTGAGTCTCATCAGTTAATAACAAGAGTCTCCAATCTGCCTCAGTCCAAGTCACGTGTTCACGTCCATCTGGAGCACTCAAATTAATGTGAGTCTCATCAGTTAATAACACGGGTCTCCAATCTGTCTCAGTCCAAGTCACGTGTTCACGTCCATCTGGAGCACTCAAGTTAATGTGAGTCTCATCGGTTAATAACACGAGTCTCCAATCTGCCTTAGTCCAAGTCACGTGTTCACGTCCATCTGGAGCACTCAAGTTAATGTGAGTCTCATCGGTTAATAACACGGGCCTCCAATCTGCCTCAGTCCAAGTCACTTGTTCACGAGCAAACCTTAGTCTAGCTGTTCGATGCTGTGCGGTGAGACGGAGGCCAGTGCAATAACTTCTGAACGGAAACAATATATGTATGATTTAAAAACCAAAGTAGAGTTAGACAATGGGTACTGTAAATCAAGCTTCTCGATTATAAAATTATGTTTAAATATAGTACATTTTATAACATCTAACTAGTTAATATGCACATATTTCTAATGTATTAGTCATCCAACGTGTCAGTTAAAAGTATTATAATAATATCATCAATGAAAATTAATTCGGAAGGAAAATAACAAAAAAAGTTGACAAAAACAATAATTTAGAAAATCCTTAAGCAATGTTCAACAAGATAAATCACCAAAATATACGAACAAAACCAATTATAAATACAACTCTGTGCAATACAAAAATATGAACTAAAGAAACTGCTTGGAGAATACATAACATTATACATTACGTTAAGATTCAGACAAACTAAACAATTCCCTGATTATAGATGATGAGGAGGAAAATTATTTTTTTCGAAAGGAATGCATTTTTACACTTTGAACATTGGTAGTCGACCTTATTGATCAACGTGCACTCTTTAGTAATGGGTCCTCATATACAATTCCATCTCCAACTACTAATTTGAAACATGAGAAGCCACTATACCCTTTAACAAACTATCCTAAAACTCTACTCAAGACAATCTCTTAATGATAACGTATTTCATGTTGTCTTGTTACTAAATATACGATGAAAATGTCACTACAAACAGGACAAAACCGAACAGTAACAATCGATAGTTGAATCGGGCACACCCTATTACCATATCGATGTTAGTCTAGTGTTATGGTTGTTTACAAAACCCTTGGTTATCAGTCAGCAGAATCGACTGAATACAGAGAAACCAAAAATAACACATTAAGGGTGTATTAAACGGTCAATATTGCTTGATCAATTTTCTTTCCTGGAGGAAAACTGAGCGTTTAATAGCTCGAAATTTACTCAATCTGCTGACTCGGTAAAGATTTAGTAAGTTGGTTTTCATATTTTCATTACGAGTCTGCAAAGGCCGTCAGCCGTGTTAATTGCATTCCCATAAGAACAATAATATTTTCGAAACGTACATACGTGCACGCGTATCCAAATTAAACAGTTATTTTTAAACGGATTTCTTCCAAACAACTTGCATGTGATCAAGAATGAAATTGCACGTTGGAATTGCTTTGCGAATTCCTAATTAGTATTATAAAAAAAATATTTAGTTTGAAGTTTTTATTCTCACCTATGTTTAAAAACTGGGCGTATGAATTAAAAATATCAAAAGCAAACCCAATGCGCAATATGATAACGTTTAAAATGACCTAATACACAATGTTTGGTCAATAAATAACGAAAAAATATGGATTCGCAAATAACGTTGTTCATATGGGATTAAAACCAACATGGCCGACATCCTCTGTAGACCCCTAAGGCCATTTGGTCAAAAACATTTCGAGTTTTTTCGATTTCAATGTCTTTATATCAGCTATTAAACGCCTCCCAAGTAGTTCTTTCATTAAAATTATGTTTATAGTTACAAATACATCACCTCAAAGATTCGAGTTGGGCTTTCTTGGTACATTCAGAGTTAAGAAACGTTTTTCCCAATTATTCCCAAATTATAAAAACAGACCCTCTCAGGACTTGTCCTGCTTTCAGTTATTTTAAATTACGTAATTTTACTGCAAATTAGCAAATGTGATTTTACATAATTAATGTTATATGTTTCATTTTATTTTATTACGACGAGAAATACAATGTCGTGTTTGGCATCTTATGCTTTTAATATCACACAATTTACAAAATTGATTAACTTTATATACTCAACTGGTGGTTGTACTTTTACCCGCATGTTTTACAATCCAATCGCTACACACACGTACAGTGAGAACAGCACCCGCACCCGCAGGATCACGCTTAAACGACTTCCGGCTATTATACCTCTCCCATTCCAGATCGTGGGGGAAATCGGTTGTGTATGTATGAGTAACTCGCAACCGGCGCTGCACAGCGGAATTCAGTTGTCTCTAATGCCGGCCGAACCGCCTAAAGATTGAGTAATAGGATGTCAAGTTTCTTTACTCAATCTTAACGTTTTGCTCATACGCTAAAAATACTCCAGCCTAATTTCTGTTCCTCCAATAACGTCGCGGACCAAGAAATATACAACACTTCTTCGCGTTTGGTAATATACAATACTTAGATATTTATTGTTAATTCTACAGTATAATCGAGAAAGAGTCTGGCACACGGCATTACTTAAAGATATTTCAACGGAATTCATTATGCTCTTTAGAAGTTTGCGTTGTTTTTGGCGATTTCACTGCAATGAACATTTAGACAGAAATAAAAAATAAAAGTTATGGGATACTGAAATAAATGGTTCCAAAGAATCGGCACAAAATTTCCCCCCATAGTAAACACAAAAAAATCAAAACTGAAAATTACCAGTTTGATTTTCAATATTTTTTTGCCATAACTTAGAAACTAGTCAAGTTAAAGACATGCAGTTTTTACAAAAATATTTTAAGTTGTAATTCACATCTTTGCTGAAAGCTTAATCAAAATCGTATGAGCCGTTTTTGAGAAAACTCCATTTTTGTGTGTTTTTGCCCATAAAAATAAAAAAACTAAAATTTTTTAAAGTGAAAAATTTTCAAGAGATAATGGTTAAATGCACCTACATATAAAATTTCATAAAAATTTATCCATCCTTTTTGTCTCCACTGGACATAAACAAATACGGACAAACACCAATTTTTTTTTTCTTCGGAAAAACCACTTTTTTGGGTCAGGGGACCCTAAAATGGATTTTTAGACCAACTTGTAATACAGTTTTTTGGATGATAACAATACTTTATCTATGCTAACACATATGCGAACGTAAAAACGTATGCCATTAACAATATAACACTCTATGTATTTGGCGAAACAATTTAATGTCTTGGGTTTGTGAAAATTTGTCGAGCAAATGTAACGTGTAACGTAAGTCACTCAAGCTTCCAAACAAAAATGAAAATTTACCCTTTGCATAAATTGTGCAGCATCAGCAAAAAGGAGTAATATACGAGCCATATCGAAAATTTAGAAGAGGATCCCCAATGGAGTCATGTCCGTTTATTTAACTAAGAATCCCTCCACTGATGGCGTACCACTCCACTACTGCTGACACGAGCGAGGTAGGAACTACGAGAGTGACGAGAATAAATACGATCTAAAACTAAATGTTGAAAACATCATAACTTTATCTAAATCATGCATTATGCTATATCAACATTTCCCTAAATCATGGGTTATTAAAACCAACAAATTCTTCTGTAAGTCAGCTTCAAATTCTAATTCGTACTTCTGAGCAGAACGAAAGATTTTTTACTTATTTTTAGTTTCAAAACCAATTATTTTATTTGTTTTATAATCAAAGATCAACCTTTCTTAAAACAAGTAAATTAGGCTGTGTCTCTCATTTCAATTAGATAGGCCAACCACCCATATGCGTATCCTGGTATTGACCCACCCTCCCACCCATACACGTACGGAAGAATTGACCCACTTGTCTACCCACACACGTACGGAGGTATTGATCTACTTGTCCACCCACACACGTAAGGAAGAATTGACCCAATTTTCTACCCACACAAGTACGGAGGTATTGACCCACTTTTCTACCCACACACGTACGGAGGTATTGACCCACTTGTCTGCCCACACACGTACGGAGGTATTGACCCACTTGTCTACCCACACACGCATGGAGGTATTGACCCACTTGTCTACACACACACGTACGGAGGTATTGACTCACTTGTCTACCCACACACGTACGGAGGAATTGATCCACTTGTTTACCCATACACGTACGGAGGAATTTACCCACTTTTCTACCCATACACGTACGGAAGAATTGACCCACTCGCCCACCAATACATATAGGAGGTATTGACCCACCCGCCCATCCATACACATAGGAGGTATTGACCCACCCGCTCACCTATACACATAGGAGGTATTAACCCACCCGCCCACCAATACTCATAAGAGGTATTGACCCACCCACCTACCCATACACATAAGGTGGTACCTATTGTCCAACTATACACCCATCAAACATATACTGTATACATACACATATGGATAACCATTATCATGAACAAATAATTCACTTGGGCTTTTCACCTTTAATAAAACTGGGCTATTAGTGTCGAAGTGTGCTGCATGGGAGATAATTCGATCATTTCTATACTGAAATAACATATTAATTGCTGACGCACCTGTTTCATTAATATTGCAGTGCCAAGTGTGATTATGTTGATAAGCTGCAAACATCAATTGCTATGAAGGACATAATGCACTACTCTCTCATAAGTATAGTTTACATAATAACCTATTTCACAGCATTTATACATTACTGACATGAAACAAATTTTGCCAAATGAAAAGCCAAGATAAACCTTTACTGTCCAACATTTCATGGCATATTTGTTCAATCGTTGTTATATGGTTTAATAATTACTTCAATACCACTTCCAACTAATGGAGTGCAAATTAGACTAATTAACAAAAAAGGTTTTACTGTTGATTACAATTAGGCTCTATGTTTGATTTTATAGTACATTTATATAGTATCCATTACCAAGCAAAGGTATAGATAGACTCTATTAAATTCACTGTTGACATACTCAAAATTTGTTCAAAATATTGTGTCATTTAATAATTTAATAAGACGGTAACACAAGTTATTGTAAATAGTTATGTCAGTAGTTTTGGCATAACTATTACAACCATTACAGTCGATCTTGGCTAACAAGATGTGTAGTAAGAACTTATTTAAAACTTTAGATAAGTATTCAGACTGTCCTTATTATGTAATCAGGCGTGTCGTTTTATTACAATTGTCGTTTTATTACAGTTGTATTGGAAGTTTCAGACGTCTAATTGCATTACAAGTTTCAGGCGTGTAGTTATATTACAAGTTTCAGGCGTAGGTTCTATTACAAGTTTCAGGTGTGTAGTTATATTACAAGTTTCAGGCGTTATTTCTATTACAAGGTTTAGGAGTGTAGGTCTGTTACAAGTTCCAGACGTTAGTTCTATTACAAGTTTCAAAAATGTAGTTATATCAAAGGTTTTAGGTGTTAGTTCTATTACAAGTTTCAGGACTGTAGACAAGTTTCATGCGATAGTTATATTACAAGTTTCATGCATTTGTTATATTACAAGTTTCAGGTGTGTAAGTATATTACAAGTTTCAGGCATTAAGGTATACTACAAATTTCAGGTGTGTATATATATTACAAGTTTCATGCATTTGTTATATTACAGGTTTCAGGTGTGTACGTATATTACAAGTTTCAGGTATTAAGGTATATTACAGGTTTCAGGTGTGTATGTATATTACAAGTTTCATGCGTTAGTTATATTACAAGTTTCAGGTGTGTATATATATTACAAGTTTCAGGCATTAGGTCTATTACAAGTTTCCAGTATGTAATTCTATTACACGCATCTGGCGAGTAGTTAGATCTTATTTACTGCTGTCTTGGCAAACCACTTTACAGTTTCGTTAAAATGTATACTGATTTTTACGTTAATACTTACGTCCACTTTGTCACTGATCTAAAGCTGTTGGTTTTTAACTATAAGTTTATGTATTTTTGAAAATGAAATACTTAAACTAAACTATTTCTTGATTAGAATTATAATTGATAGATTCTTATAAATTTACTCAGGTTCTAGTTTCTTTAAGTATAAAGAGCGAGACCAAGATTCTAACACCACATTAGTTAAATCAGACTTTTTCCATTGGTTGGTTTAATTTAAATCATCAGTCCACGCACGGTTCTGAGTCCATTGCAATCTTAGAAATGGGAAATGTTTGAGCCCCTTGCACCAAGAACATTATTTAAGACAATTACGCGCTGTGTTTACTCTTCCAATATAGATCTCATGTTGATGGCAATGGACGATACGATCAACCCAAGTACATAAAAACGTTCTGCGTGATAGTGCATTAAATTTGAGATCTTTATTGACAGTGACAGATTTAAATTTTAAAAACTGATTCCCATTTCTAATAGTTTTATTTTTATAAAAATCTTTCAATAAGTTTTTATTAAAATAAAAATAATCGTTATTAAAACCCGTCATCGGTCACAACGTAAGAAAAAATTTCTGTAAAATAGTTGTAACATTTAATTTTTTTTTTTATGGTCAACCTACAACATTGACCATCCAGTAATGCTTTTTATAACCCTTTTCACGTGTTTTGTGTGCATTCTTGTAAATATTAGTGGTGGTGGCAGCGGGGGAAGGGGTCAACTCACGTCCATGTTTTGCCAGTTTGACGTTTTCTCTATACGAGACCGTTTGTAGTCTTGAGTTTTGCCATAAGCGACTAGATTTTCTTTTGATTTTTTTTTATAAAGTTATCAATTTTGTTTGTGCATTTAGTTATGTGTGTTTAGTAGTATTTTAAGTTGTAAATAAATGGTTTTTATGTGTATATAAATAATTGAATGGAAAATGAGAAAAATATGCTGTATTTGTAAATTTTATACTTATTGTATTTGATAAATCTAATAAACAATATCTTTATATATACACACACACATATATATATATATATATATATATATATATATATATATATATATATATATATATATAAATGCATTTAATATTAAATATTTATAGCGAACACAACTAAAAAATTTATGAAATAATTATAACAAAACTATTTATATTTAATACTTTTCGGTGGTTTTTTTAAAATAAAATACATCAAAAGTTACTTTATACAATCTTAAAGTGTAACAAATAAACTTAAAAATAATACAAATGCAATTTTTTTGATATTGGAAAGTTAATTAGTCAATGTCATGGGTGAGAAATTTTCTCTACACGCGACCAAATTTTTTCCATCCAACTACGCGACCGATGACAGGTTAAAAGAGTGTGTTTCATTACTTTTGCAGTTTCTTTATATCTTCTTTCAACAGAGTGTTAAAAGAAGAATAAAACAGAATGAACGTTTGCTTTAGAAGCAAAATATAAATGGACCTCTTCTGCCGTACGGCGTAAATGGGTGGAAATTTGTAAGAAAGGCCCTACCCTTTCACTGGACTCAGTGGAGCTAAAAGGAAAGCATCGATGCCGGCAATAAAGATACATTGCTGTTGACACGTGAGAGGTACGGGCTGAGCACTAACTCTCTGGACCGTTGGCTGCTGGCCAGCCATGTTGCCGAGCAAGCGAGAAGTATGCTACGTGGGTTCCGCTGTGTAAACTTTATTCCTCACCAAATATAACCTTGCCAAGCCTTCCATCTACGTAAAGTTACACTAAAATAAGTTGTATTATAGATTCAAACTCAGTTATCTTTGCACCAAACTGACATTAAAATAACACATGTTTATACTGTTACAAACAGACCTTTAAAATTACACACGTTTATACTGTTACAAACAGACATTTAAAATAACACTTGTTTATAATGTTACAAACATACCTTTAAAATAACCGTTTATACTGATACAAAAAGGCTTTTAAAATAACACATGTTTATAATGTTGCAAACAGAGCTTTAAAATAGCACATGTTTATATTGTTACAAACATGCCTTTAATATAACACATATTTATATTGTTACAAACATGCCTTTAATATAACACATATTTATATTGTTACAAACATGCCTTTAATATAACACATATTTATACTGATACAAACATACCTTTAAAATAACACATGTTTATAATGTTGCAAACATACCTTTAAAATAACACATGTTTATACTGTTACATACATGCCTAAAAAATAACACATGTTTTTACTGTTACAAACAGGCCTTTAAAATAGCACATGTTTATATTGTTACAAACATGCCCTTAATATAACACATATTTATATTGTTACAAACATGCCTTTAATATAACACATATTTATACTGATACAAACATACCTTTAAAATAACACATGTTTATAATGTTGCAAACATACCTTTAAAATAGCACATGTTTATATTGTTACAAATATGCCTTTAATATAACACATATTTATACTGATACAAACATACCTTTAAAATAACACATGTTTATAATGTTGCAAACATACCTTTAAAATAGCACATGTTTATATTGTTACAAACATGCCTTTAATATAACACATATTTATATTGTTACAAACATGCCTTTAATATAACACATATTTATATTGTTACAAACATGCCTTTAATATAACACATATTTATATTGTTACAAACATGCCTTTAATATAACACATATTTATACTGATACAAACATACCTTTAAAATAACACATGTTTATAATGCTGCAAACATACCTTTAAAATAGCACATGTTTATATTGTTACAAACATGCCTTTAATATAACACATATTTATATTGTTACAAACATGCCTTTAATATAAGACATATTTATACTGATACAAACATACCTTTAAAATAACACATGTTTATAATGTTGCAAACATACCTTTAAAATAGCACATGTTTATATTGTTACAAACATGCCTTTAATATAACACAGTTTATACTGATACAAACATAGCCTTTAAAATAACACATGTTTATAATGTTGCAAACAGAGCTTTAAAATAGCACATGTTTATATTGTTACAAACATGCCTTTAATATAACACATATTTATATTGTTACAAACATGCCTTTAATATAACACATATTTATACTGTTACAAACATACCTTTAATATAACACATGTTTATAATGTTACAAACATGCCTTTAAAATAGCACATGTTTATATTGTTACAAACATGCCTTTAATATAACACATATTTATATTGTTACAAACATGCCTTTAATATAACACATATTTATACTGATACAAACATACCTTTAAAATAACACATGTTTATACTGTTACATACATGCCTAAAAAATAACACATGTTTTTACTGTTACAAACAGGCCTTTAAAATAACACATGTTTATACTGTTACATACATGCCTAAAAAATAACACATGTTTTTACTGTTACAAACAGGCCTTTAAAATAACACATGTTTATACTGTTACAAACGTGCTTTTAAAATAACACGTGTTTATATTGTTACAAACAGACCTGTAAAAAAGAAAAACTCAGTCAACCTGATTCATTTTTAACTGTAACATTTAGTCATTTTTATATATTTCCTATATTTTAAGAACTATGTCATATACATTTATTTAGTAATTTATAACTTTTATATTATTTTATTTCTAAGATTGTAAATGCCCAATATTTTGACAAAATGACAAATACCAGTAGTAAAATTAGTGCATGATTTAAGCTGACAGTCAGCAGAATGTATGGTTTGCATGGAGGTAGGTTTGTATAGGTTTGTATTACCTGTCCCAAATACCAAATATCTAGGCCTCCTCTTGGGTGGTTTTGGGGGAAACAAGGAAGTCTGCCACTGGCAGACCTATCTAAATAATTTAAATTAGAGACAGGGAGAGAGTATCATTGTGTTGGCTCTCTGTGGACTGAAACGGTCTGACAACTACGCTTGGTCCACAAATCCTCAACGCGCTGCTATGTAGACACTCCACGGACTACAGTAAACAGCATGACACTGTTTAACAAGGAGACGAGAAATGTAAGCACAGTCTTTTATCGGACCTATTAATAATTTCCACTCGGTTTGTGAATGATGGAAAGTTTCTGTCATTTGTTAGTTCAGTTTTTAATGCAGGTAGGAGGGGCATCAGTAGTATGTGCAATGATGGTAGAGGCCGTCGGTAGTCGTTTCCACGTGTATTACGGATATGACTGACTTAAATGTCGACTCCGTGAGTAGGACTATCAGTATTAATGGTGTAGAATCATTGGACGACTGAAAATAATACACGCATTAACAATTTATTTTCATTCGAGTAATATAACAAGGAATTTATGAAGGAATCTAACAAGGAATTTCCGTCATTAAATAATAAAAATGACACCTACAAAATATTTACAGTTATTGAAACTAAGTCTTGGAGGCTATCGTATTTCTTCCTGTGCCTTAAAAGTACTTTCAACCTCCCTTTCTAAGATTCAATTTATGCAAATATCAAACAAGGTTATGGAAGCATGTTAATAACCCTAAACCTACGACCAAGGAAGTGCAATGTACATTAACATGATGTTTAACCATCCATATCCTTTACTTGCCTTTCTTTAAAGATCTTGAGTTAAAAGACACATCTCATCACGATATTTGGAAATCATGAACTTGTGTTGCTTTAAAAACTATGCGATGTAGAGAAATACTAATTTTACTGACAAATATTTGTATCTCTTATATTAAATTTATTTTAATAGGTATATTGTTTAGGTTCTAAAACCTTCCAATATGTCTAAGAAACGGTTGTTATCATATATAAGTTATCAAAAATATTGCTTTAAGTTTTATTTAAATATATTTTTTGCGATCTAAAAATAATTTTGTTTTCGATGGTAAAAATTAAATAATAATACACTATCATAATTACAATAAGTTTAGTAAAGTCACAACAGACATCAATTAATTAGTAAGGATATGAATATTCAACATTGGCGTTAACCTTCTTACCTAATATAAACTGATACTACTTTTAAGAACAGGATAATCAAGAGGACATTTCTGATATTATAGGTTTTCCTTTTAAAACGCAACCCTATTTAAAAGGATTTCCCCGGATATCAGCTGATTTAATTTGTTGCATTGTTGTTCACTTTATTTGGGTTTCGTGCAATGTCACTAAGTTGAGGTTAGAAACATGGTTTTGAGCAAACTTTGAAAATGGTGTTCAGAAATTTACTAAAGAGGGCAGAGCGTTATATAAATGCTAATGGTGGATTATTTGAACAATAAACATAAACAAAAATGTCATTAAAATCATTTAAATAGTAGTAATAAATGTTAATAACAATAAAATGTGTTATAAATATATATTTTGTTCATTATTTTTATTTCAAATCACGGGTTGCGTTTTAATATAAACACCCTGTACAAACCAAAATATATTTTATCAAGTGAATTCATTACCAATACAAATAAGAAGTTAATAATATTGCATAAACTTATTTTTTATTAAGCTTCCGTATTACAGGTACGCATAATATAACTGTCGATAATTTCGATACTTGTCGTTTTACAACGTAAAGTATTGTATATTAAGTAAGACCACAACGTTATCAAAACAAACATTACAGTCCAGCTGTTCTACCTTTACCTCGAGATTTGCAGGCTAACCCGGAAGATCGACATAGGCAACGTCACATCCAGACCGCCACAGCCCTCTAATAAATGTTGCATCCAGTGACTCACAATTGGGAACAATGTAGGAAGGTATAACATTATTTTCTTTAGTGGGAATTCAAATCTGTTTGGTATTTAACTGGGAAGTACTTTTTTACTCATTTTAAATGTCAAAAAACTAAGTCAATTGGACAATTTAAACTTATAAAATCTATCAGGCCCTAATTGTGATTTATATAGACTGGAAACAAAGAAGCCGTGGGACAGGAAGGAGCCAAGCACTCAAGATATACAATGTTGCCATGTTGTGCTTCCCTCACAGGAAAAGTTATAACGGCTGGACTATAATACTGTACACAGTTTTATCTTGTCGGAAGGTATTCTTTGATCAGTTAGCAATATTGAATCGACATCTATTTGTCAACACCGGATCTTTTGTAGTAGTTTTAAAGCTGTGATGGAACACGCCATCCAGCCAAATGAATATCAGTCATCAAAACAAATGGCCCTGGAATCAATTTCACTGAAGTTGAACATAACTTGATGTATTAAAACAATAACTATCAAGGGTAAATGGCCAGTTATTGGCACTTTAAGGGACGCAACGCCATTCAATTTTGTCTACACTTCACAAAAACACTTAATGTTATCTAAACTATTTTATTTATTTATTGTAAAGTGTATTAGTTTTATGTAAAGGGGGAATAACAAAAACCAACATCTAATATCAAATATTTTTTTATTGTTTTGAAGTAAAAATAGCTTATGTAGTAGTTATTGGCACCCTACACTCAGTTATTGGCACATAGATAAACTAGTTATTGGCACCCATATTGTTACATTATTTGAGCTGTTAGTAACTTACTAATCATATATTTGAGCTCTAACTAATCATACATAGGCTATCTTCCTGTGTATATAAAAGGCTTACTAAATATAAAACTTAAAAATACTTAATGGATCCATACATAACATTCCCAATACAAAAGTATTTACAGAGGGTGAGTATACTGAAGTAAAATAGTTCAAATCACTTATGATTTTGCTAAGAAATAAAGCTAAATTTCTTCTAATATGACACATGTTTCTTATAACTTTATAACATCTGAAACAGAAGTTTTTACTAAAATGAAATAGACTGCAAGTGATAAGACATAGACTAATGATTACTCAGTCAAGTGTTAGGGATTTTAGATGGATTTGTTTATTCACAGCAACAATTTAAAAATAGTGTGCCTATAACTGGTGTTTTCCAATAACTGGTGTGTGCCAATAACTAGTGTGTGCCTATAACTGGTGTGTGCCAATAACTAGTGTGTGCCAATAACTAGTGTGTGCATATAACTGGTGTGTTCCAATAACTAGTGTGTGCATATAACTAGTGTGTGCCTATAACTAGTGTGTGCCTATAACTAGTGTGTGCCTATAGCTAGTGTGTGCCTATAACTAGTGTGTGCCAATAACTAGTGTGTGCCTATAACTGGTGTTTGCCAATAACTGGTGTGTGCCAATAACTGGTGTGTGCCTATAACTGGTGTTTGCCAATAACTGGTGTGTGCCAATAACTAGTGTGTGCCTATAACTGGTGTTTGCCAATAACTGGTGTGTGCCAATAACTGGTGTGTGCCAATAACTAGTGTGTGCCTATAACTAGTGTGTGCCAATAATACCTGCCTTTACCCTAGCCTACTAAACCAACCAACATTTAAAGATGTTCCTAGCAATGTTTTTATGTTTGTCAAATATTTTTAAATATTCCGTTAAGATTAAATCTTCGGTTGAGGATATTAGTAAATACAGAATACTAAATTACTGTTGGATGAATGTTATACTATCCATATACTACATAGTAATGAATGTTACACACATCCGTCGTAATCAAATGAGAGCTACTTCTACTTTTAACACAAATACGATGGCGATTCCCTTGAAATTTAAACTTTAAATTTGGCATGTACATGTGATTTGGACTCAAAACATCAGAAAACCTTACACATTTTTATTTTCGTTATGATTTAAGAGCAAAAAGGTTTTATTTGAATAAAAAAAGAGTAAACTCAACAAAAAACAACATTTATATGTGTACGTTATAAACTTACACCCTTTATATGTATTATTCGACTTTTGAATAATGCATAAAGGTCAAACGAACTGTCATTAATGACAAGATACAAAATACTTATGTCTAAATAAGTTATATACGAAAACATGTTTCCATATAATACTTATGAAAATATATAAATAATGTTTAATACTGCTAAATGCATAAAGGTAACCCAGAAAACCATAGGTTTACTATAGGTAAAACCTAAGAATATTGTCTCATAACACTCAATGTAAATATTGTACCGGTGTAGTAAACGTCAAGAAATAAATGCAACAGTGTTTCAAAAAAATAAAAAGGCCAAATATTTTGAAAACATTTAAATATTTTCAATACCACAGTACGTGTATGGGTGGGCGGGTGCGTCAATACGATTTTACGTGTATGGGTGGGCGGGTGGGTCAGTACCACTACACACAAGCACCATACACTTTGGTAGAGGGATCAGTGTCCAAATAGTCTGCCAACAAAATACTATCTAAATACGACTGTACGTGTATGGGTGGGCAGGTGGGTCAATACCACTATATGTGTATGGGTGGGCGGGTGGGTTACCACTGTATGTATGTGGGGGTGGGCAGGTGGGCCAATACCACTGTACGTATATGAGTGTGCGTACCTTACACAATTCCATCGTCTTTGTATTGGTAGGTAAGTGACTCAATACAACCATATGTAATTGGGCAGGTGGATCAATACCATCGTATGTGTATGGGAGGGTGGGTGGGTCAATTCCATCGTCTTTGGTAGGTATATTGGGATGTATCGTATATTGGTAGGTAAGTGACTCAATACAACCATACGTGTTTGGGCAGGTGGATCAATACCGAAACAGAATTTCTGCTACATATAGCCAAAATTGCTATATCTAGCTCGAAATGTTACATATAGGCTAACATGCTACATATACATATTACATATTAATGTAACCTTAAGTGGGTCATTAAATTTAAGGGCGTTTTGCTAAAATCCGAATAGAAACAAAGAAGACGAAGAACTATAGTTACCAGGCTTACAACAAAACTAAATATAGCGCTACAGTTCATATGACGTAAATAATTTTAAACTGGTACAAAAAAAAAAAAATACAGAATAATTATTTAGAAGTAATTTTTAGTCAATATTTGTATTATAGCCATTTCAAAACGAAATAGAACAATAACATTGCTAAAGGAGAGTAGGTGCTACTTCCATGTTGTGTTTAGGTTTGAAAATTACTACTTTATTTACACATACAGTAATTACAAAAATTAAATATACACTGATTATCATTTTATACAGAGTACTAACTGATTTTTAAAAACAACTTACAAGATTGGTTATTTATATGTTTCTAAAATGAACTAAAACAACGATTTTTTACTGATTAGTTTGAAACAAAAGTTTGCAAAAAATGTCTTATCATTACTATTTATGATTATATTATTACTATTAAAAAAATTATATTACGACCTGTTTGGTGAAGAATGAGGGCATAAGGCCAATGGCAAGAAGGGTGGGCAGTACGTCACTTCCGGCGCAAGCAGTAGAGACCGGAAATTACACCTTGATGGCCCTAGTGATGATATCATGACACCCCAACCCACTACAAGCACTTTGTGATATTAAATTGACCTAATGATCAACACAGTAATCATTAACTTGAAGTATGGATACTACAGCAGTTGTTCCCCCCCCCCCCCGCTATGACTATGATATGCTATACTAAAGCAGTTCTATTTCATCAAGTACATACCGAAAATCTTCCCCTGCTTTAGTATATGCAATCTTATACTAAAGCAATTCTGTTTCATCAAGTACATACCGGAAATCGTCTCCTTGCTTTAGTATATGCAATCTTATACTAAAGCAATTCTGTTTCATCAAGTACATACCGGAAATCGTCTCCTTGCTTTAGTATATGCAATCTTATACTAAAGCAATTCTGTTTCATCAAGTACATACCGGAAATCACCCCCCTGATATCACTATATGCAATCCTATACTAAAGCAGTTTCATCAAGTACATAACGGAAATCACCTCCTCTGCCACCATACTAAAGCAGTTCATTTCACCAAGTACTTCCCGGAAATTGCTCTTCTGCTATCCTATATTAAAGCAGTTCTGTTTCATCAAGTACGCACCGGAAATCGACCTTCTGCTATCACTATGCTAACCTATACTAAAGCAGTTCTGTTTCATCAAGTACGCACCGGAAATCACCCTCCTGCTATCACTATGCTAACCTATACTAAAGCAGTTCTGTTTCACCAAGTACGTACCGGAAATCACCCTCCTGCTATCACTATGCTATCCTATACTAAAGTAGTTCTGTTTCACCAAGTACGTACCGGAAATCCCTCTCCTGCTATCAGTATGCTATGCTAGCAGTTCTGTTTCACCAAGTACGTACCGGAAATCACTCTCCTGCTATCAGTATGCTATGCTAGCAGTTCTGTTTCACCAAGTACGTACCGGAAATCACTCTCCTGCTATCAGTATGCTATGCTAGCAGTTCTGTTTCACCAAGTACGTACCGGAAATCACTCTCCTGCTATCAGTATGCTATGCTAGCAGTTCTGTTTCACCAAGTACGTACCGGAAATCACTCTCCTGCTATCAGTATGCTATGCTAGCAGTTCTGTTTCACCAAGTACGTACCGGAAATTACTCCTTTATGCACAAATTATGATATCATAATGTACCGACCCACAACGCAATACTTTTATTATTAAACTCTCAGGTATAAGTAGTGATGGTATGCTACGTAATACGTATTCAGGCCAAGTCGTAGAAATTTATATGTAGACTGCAGCACTGCGTTATGGCCAGTACAAAGCGGAAATTGCGCCTAGTATGCTTCATTGGCCGTATCGTATCTTGGCTCTCTACAGCTATTACTCTGTAATGATGGCTTAAAGTTCGTTTTATCATATTTTAAAATTAACATTTGCTAGCCTGTATAAGTCTGTTTGTGCTTACTTTTAATAATAAAAAACTATATAGGGCTTATCTAGCATAAACAGAATCAGTGAGGCAGGTTAATGACTCGATGGATTTTATTTAGCTCTGTGACAGGAGATTATTTTATATTTTATTTTACACATTATGACTTTTGGATCTTGATCTGAATTTATTTATTTGATTTACTTGGCTTACAAAGACTTATATCTATTTACAGTTAATCAGTTCTTCCTATTATCAGTTATATTAGTGCTTGGATGTTGAAAGTTCTTTTTTTGGAACAAAAACTTAATCATCATAAAGATAAATGAACAGCAGTTTTAAATTATTTTAACAATTATAAAACAAAAAAGTGACATACTATAAACTAACAAATAATCACCAATAATAAATAATTACGCACAACAACAAAACAAATAGATCAACATAGAAATATAATGATATACACATAATTTAAAATACAAAACGTACTTTGATAATTGGATGGTGGTTTAAGCTCAAAGAGGTCTATTAATTGGTAATAGGGTATTAAATGTCTAGATAAACTAACAACTAAGGTTTGGCATACCCAAACCACGCACCGCATTGTATTCATCAGGCGTGTCGACTCCCCCTCAAAATATAAGGTAGAAATCGTCAAACAACATGGCTGCGCAGAGCCTAGTCCCTGCATGATACAGCCATCATAGTGCACCCTTAATCTTTATAATTAATGATAAAAAATAAATAAAGTATTACAAACTAAACAAAAATAATACATTCCAGAATAAATAAACACAAAACTCAACAATGAATATATGAACGCTTCAACAATATATGAAAAAAACAATAAATATATATTAAAGATACAACAATAAATATATGAAAGATTCAACAATAAATATATGAAAGATTAAACAATAAATATATGAAAGCTTCAACAATATATGAAAAAATAATAAATATATATTACAGATACAACAATAAATATATGAAAAATTCAACAGTAAATATATGGATGATTCAACAATAAATATATGAAAGATTAAATAATAAATATGTGAAGGATTTAACAATAAATATACTATACTAAAAAATTTTAAAATGCAAAAATATCAAATAATTTACGATTATAATGTACAGCAACCATTTAACCTATTAGAGCCCTAAATATACCATTGACACGACCATTTTTAAATTTCGTCAAATTATCTGAAAATATGTCAAGTTCGTCATTCTCAAACATTACTTGGTTGTACAGCCTCATCATACGCAGCATGTGCTACTGTGAGCCTACGTGTGTATGGAACGGAAAATAGTAATCTATTTCAGCTATTGAAAATGGGCACTCGAATACCGAGTGAGCAAAAGCTGATAAGATCGTCTATTTTCTCTCGAACCAATTTGTACAAAAACACCAACTCGTGCACTTTCCTCTACTGGCCTAGACTACCATACCCAAACGTAACAAGCAACTCACTGTATGTAACCAAGGATGTATAAATATTAAATACTTAAAATACAAGTATCATACAAATCTTTTTTGTACTTTCTCTATGGCATCCTCCAGAATTTCCTTGTTTTGAATTCCAAAAATTGCATTCCAACCTCAACCTGACCGAAGATCCAAACATGGTTTGTAATATTTATAAGTACTTGAGATGAGCAGCCTTTCTAAATATCAATCTCATCATTTTTGATGCTGATACAATAATGTTATTAATATGGTAATTAAAAGATAAACTGCAATCAAAAAAATCTCCTAAATCCTTTACTTTACTTTCTCTCGAAATTGAAATATTAATGATCTCGTACTTATACTTGAGGTGATTAGCACTTCTTGAGAAGATAATTACAATTAAATTTAGTAGTATTAAAAGTCATCTTACTATCAAGACTCCACTGATAGACACCATCTATGTCAGCTTGTAGTTTGTAAAAATCATCTATACTTAGTATTTGAATAAATCACTTTAAATAATCTACAAATAACAAGGCTTTAGATGAAACAATGTAATCACTAATTTTATTGGTCCAAGGTTTGATCCTTGGAGTACTCCTGATTCCACTGAGAACTCAGATGTATTGTATACATTTAATGATACATATCGTTTTCTACTAACTAAATATTAAGTAAAAAACTGTATAAGACTATCTGACAAACCGTAGTGATACAATTTCTTTTAGTAAAGTTAAGTAATTAACCTTGTCAAATGGCTTGGCCAGGTCGAGAAATATGGCGACAGTCTGGGATCCGGAGTCCAAGCCAGCGGAGATTATTCGATTGATTTTGAACAGCGTTAGAGAGTTTACTTGTTTGTTTTACTTGTATTAGAGCTGTTTAACGAGCTTTTAATTAAAAACCATTTAAGCGTATCTACATTCTAGGAGTTTGTAGATAAATTCACGTACGTTTGCTGTTGTGAATCATATTAAGAGTCTGAAGGGGCTGTCGGCCATGTTTGTTTCAATCCCATAAGAACAATGTTATTTTTAAACTGGACATCCGATCACGCGTATCCAAACTAAACAATTATTTTTAAACTGATTTTTTCCAGACAAATGGCATTTGATCAAGAATAAGATTACACGTTGGAAGTACTTTGCGAATTCCTAATTAGTTTCACAAAAAAATAAAAAATATTTAGTCTGAAGTATTATTTTAACCTATTTTTTAAAACTAGGCCTATGCATTCAAAATATCAAAAGCAAACCCAACGCGCAATATGATGACATTTAAAAATGACATCTCATACACAACTTTTGGTAAATAAATAACGAAAAATTATAGATTCGCAAATAACATTGTTCTTATGGGATTAAAACGAACATGGGTGACAGCCTCTTAAGTGGTTCTTGTAATGTATTACAGAATTTCACATAGTTGCTCCAGTTTAAAAACTGCCGTATATTTTCGGAAAATGTTTAATCCTAGGAAAACTTTATATGTACATTTTAAAAAGTTTCGTTTCTTGCTTGAGTAGATAGTTTAATTTCTTTCAGACTGCTGGAATTCATCGATTCTTTTAAAAGTTTTATTAAAATGTTTAATGAAATGGAATATTCTGTGATTAGAATCCACTCAGTGAAGCATTTATTCTTAGTTAAATCTGTTTTATAGATTTTATTAATGAAGTAAAAATCTTATGTTGCTTAATAAATATAATTAATGGCTTTGTCTAAGCGATTTTCGTGCTCTGTCTAGTATAATTATACCGGCTTTCCTCAATTAATCATAGCAATTCGCTTACACCCACCATAGGAGATCTAATATGTTTATAAAAACGTTAGGAATGTAAAATTCATTGTAAAAAATCAAATAACAAAAAATAGAGAGACGTATAATCAGAACATGCATAAATAAAAAGCACTATACTGAAAAAGGTTGGAGACTAATACCCAACAATGCAGTACTGTATATAAATAAATAGAACCAATAACAGATTATATGAGAAAAAAGAATATCTTAGAATAGACACATTTTAAGAATGGCAGAAAATAAAATAACAGATATAATAATTACAAGAATGTTTGGACAAAAAACAGCAGCTAATTGGATAAAATAAATAAAGAGTACAAACAAGAGCGTGACCTAACAATATATGATCTTTTATATACAAATACGAAAAAACAAGCGTCCTAAAAGACATAGCTATTAGATTCAGCATAAGACAAGATAATAGGTCAACATGCATACGGGTGGTTTCGGATCAAACAAGAAAAGAAAGATCTGAAGAATGAAAGAATATTGGAGAGAGATAAAGGAAAAGAATACGACGTGGATTAACCGAAAATGACTAAAGTGGTCCAATGGTGACCGTAAAAGCAAGAAAAAAACAACCTAAATAACAAATAATACAACTGATTAAATAAACAATTTATTGTAAGGATAGTTTTGATTAAAACATTAAGTTGTTTGAATCTTGAGACCTGACAAAACAATGGTTATATCGTGCGAGACTGTAAATATTAAAAAATAACTTATCAAACTTAATGCTTGCATCACATATTCCCATGTTTCTCTTACAATTTTAGGCATGCACCTTCGTGGTTACGCAGGGTTGAAGTTTTAGCTATCCATCTTCTACGTCACCCATAGTTGAGATTTAAGAGTCTGCAGAGGCAATCGGAGACTGTCGGCCTTGTTGATTTTAATCCCATAAGAACAATGTTATTTTCGAACCGATAATACGGACGGCCCATAAGACGTCGAGAAGGCAGGATAATTGACGTACAATGGTATTAACCCACCCGCCCACCCATACACGTACAGTGGTATTGACCCAACCGCCACCCATACACGTACAATGGTATTGACCCAACCGCCACCCATACACGTACAGTGGTATTGACCCAACCGCCACCCATACACGTACACTGGTACTGACCCATCCACCCACCCATACACATAGAGTGGTATTGACCCACCCACCCACCCATACACGTACAGTGGTATTGACCCACCCGCCCACCCATACATGTACAGTGGTGACATACGATCACGCGTATCCAAATTAAATAGTTATTTCTAAACGGATTTTTTTCCAAACAAATTGCATTTGATCAATAATGAAATTTCGCATTGGAATTAATTTGCGATTTTCTAATTAGTTTAATAGAAAAAATATAAAAATTATTTGGTTAGAAGGTTTTATTTTCCCATTTTTTTAACTAGGCGTATGTATTCAAAATATCAAAAGAAAACCCAACGCTCAATATAATAACGTTTAAACTGACACCTCATACACAGCTTTTGGTCAATAAATGCACTTACAAAAAAGCAAGTGAATTGTGGGACGAAGAACTAAGGCTGGGACTGATAGTAAACGTACGAATTCCAGTGAAATCATTAACAATATTTTTATATTATGCCTATAAACGACATTGTAGAAACACGACGTGTGAATTTGTTGCAGTATGCTTTTGTTTTCCTAACGAGCTAATGAAATAAAAATAATATAGATGGCAGAAATATTTGTTCTTATACTTTGTAATTATTTTTGTAATATACAACATGACTAATCTTATTCCAAATAAATACATTACAGCTTTTTGAAATATATAAATGGTAGCTGATAACAAACCATCTGATATACAGGGTGGAAAAAAATGGAAACGCTTTCACAACTGTTGTATGACTTCACTTGTAAAATTGAAATCTTTTGCGTCATCATGGCTTCAAAGAACATACTTTTTGACGCCATTAGCGACACTTAATCTTTTCAGGGGGACGGCCCACGAGGAGTTGAACGAAAATTTTCAATGTAAGCCTAGGTCGAGTTTGGTATCAAAAGAAAGGTCTGTTCAAGAGAAATTAATTTCCACAGACCGGACCTCAAAAGGTTTATTCTTTCCAGGGTAGCGGTTATTTGGATTTCAAAGTAACTAATTTGAACAATATTATTTCCCCACTTTTTAAGAGTTTTAATTATTCTGAACAAAAATTTTACTTTATGTAACACAAATATTAAAAAAAAATGAAATTATCAAATTATCCATGGAAAAACAATAACGTTGTTGTGAAAGCGTTTCCATATATTTTTTCCACCCTGTATATACTTTGCAATGTAATAATAAATAAAAGTAATAAAATACATCATAATGTTAAATTAGCAACACTTAAGTCCTTTAAACTATGTTTATTGTTGTTTTGTTATTTCATTTATGTACTTTAAAGTACCTGTATATATATGAGTACCTCATATAGTATATGAGAACATATTAAGTCTTTTAAAAAACTTAATATGTTCTCATTGAGCGTATATGAACTCCGATTTCATTGCATTTTGTATCAAAAATTGTTCTCAGAAAATACAGTTCGAAGCAAAGTATGATAATCTAATTATTTTTGTAAGTAGAGTTCATATAAGTCGTTTAATTGTGCTTTCAAGTTTAATGTAATTTAGATGTGTAAAAAAATTTGGAAACCCAAAATAGATGCCGGTGTGTTTTGAAATAAAAATATTTTATGTTATTGCGATAAACGTACAATGTTTACTGTATCATAGTTTTATAAATCCAATGCAGAAGTCCATATTGAGAGAACGTGGGACAGTAATGATCGGTTGGAATTACATATTACGTGAGACCGTGAAATCACTGTCTTCAACTGTAAAATAATAGCAGGGCTGGGGGAAACTGGTTAAATGTGGAGGCTTTATGGACATCATTTGAAAAAGTGGAGGAAATAAAATGTCTAAAATAACTTTTTGACATGTCATACTTGAGTAGATAGATACGACGATGCAAACCTAATAACAGTGTTGATATGTGACGGCGTTAACCCGTGATTTAGATACAGGCATGTTTTGCGTATATTGCCTCAGTACCGGTGAAGGCGTTGTAGTGCTGTTTCCCCTCACGCGACATTTGATCGTGGGATTCATATAGAGCGTATTTCATCGCTGTTATGTCAGCGAGTACAATAGTGATGTACAGTTTTTTAATATTGAGTATAGAGTTGTAATAATTCATGGAGTTCTGGAATAATTAATTTATTTAAAGTCAAATCCATACATTTTAATTAGATCATTTATACTAGAAGGAACCTTATTTCTTCACCTTATCCCTATAATCCTTACTTGTTGCACTGTGATATTAATATAAGATTAATTTAAAACACATTGTATGACTTTACTTGTAAAATTGAAATCTTGTAAATCATCATGGTTACAAAGAACACACCTTTTGACGCCATTAGCGACATTTCATCTTTTCAGGGAGACTGCCCACGAGGAGTTGAACGAAAATCTTCAACGTAAGTAGATGTATAATGGGAAGTTCACGCCGTCCCATGAGGAGTTTTCGTCATGTGAGCAGGTTGGGGGTGGGGGAAGGTCACGTGACCTTAATCGATTTTTAATGGGCTGTGATTTGATTTTGATTGACTTTGATTTGATTTTGATTGACCTTAATCGATTTTTAATGGGCTGTGATTTGATTTTGATTGACTTTGATTTGATTTTGATTGACCTTAATCGATTTTTAGTGGGCTTTGATTTGATTTTGATTGACCTTAATCGATTTTTAGTGGGCTTTGATTTGATTTTGATTGACTTTGATTTTATTTTGATTGACTTTGATTTGATTTTGATTGATTTTGATGGCGGCGGCCACCTGCCGGATCCAAACGTTATTGATTGTTTCGGAGAGTGGGGAAGCCACCTGCCGGATCCAAGATGGCGACCCTCAGTCCTGCCAACCTGTTGGGAATTTTCCCTCCCAAAATTCCCCTAAAATTACCAAATTTTCCCCAAATTCCCTTGTTATACTATATAAAATACACTATTAGCCTTGTTATACTATATAAAATGCATTATTTTCTCTTATACTCTATAGTAAATCTATACTCTGATTGGTCCATTTTTTGTGACGTCATCCAAGATGGCGGCGCCCATGTTTCCCACCAAATTTTCTAACCTCACTTTTCCTAACCTCACATTTCCCTCCAAATTCCCTTGTTATACTATATAAAATACACTATTAGCCTTGTTATACTATGTAAAATGCATTATTTTCTCTTATACTCTATAGTAAATCTATACTCTATGGGACAGATTTTGACGCGCATTCCTTTCCCCGCTGCGGAAAGTGAAAGCGTCTCTGACGCTAAAGCCGACATTCTTCTTCTATTTGCTACCTCCTGCACGCTTGTGCTCTCATCCATCTTCGTACGGAATCCCCTCTGGTTATTTTCTGTTTTTCTGTTTTTATGTTTTTCTGTTTTCCTGTTTTTCTGTTTTTCTGTTTTTCTGTTTTTCTGTTTTTCTGTTTTCCTGTTTTTCTGTTTTTCTGTTTTTCCGTTTTTCCGTTTTTCCGTTTTTCTGTTTTTCTGTTTTTCTGTTTTTCTGTTTTTCTGTTTTTCTGTTTTTCTGTTTTTCTGTTTTTCTGTTTTTCTGTTTTTCTGTTTTTCTGTTTTTATGTTTTTATGTTTTCCTGTTTTCCTGTTTTCCTGTTTTCCTGTTTTCCTGTTTTCCTGTTTTCCTGTTTTCCTGTTTTTCTGTTTTCCTGTTTTTCTGTTTACCTGTTTTTCTGTTTTTCTGTTTTTCTGTTTTTCTGTTTTTCTGTTTTTCTGTTTTTCTGTTTTTCTGTTTTCCTGTTTTTCTGTTTTTCTGTTTTCCTGTTAGTAGATAATATATGGGCGAATCATCCTCACTTTTCTGCCCTCTGATTGGTCGAGAGCGGTCACGTGACCAGATCAAAGATGACAGCCTTTCCCTTCTTATACTATATAAAATACACTCCTAACCTAACCTTTCCTCCGTTATACTATATAAAATGTAAAAAGTTGGTGGTCTTTTATACATGTACTTCCGGCGACTGTCGGCTACCTTCGTACGCTCTTCACCCGTCGGCTACCGGTCTGGCGCACACCCAAATGCTACGCTCTGATTGGTTGCCTCCCTCACACGTAATCTTTCTCACACGTACTGTTAGCCTACCTATTTAAATTAATTTTGAATTTAATTGTTCTGAATGTTTAATAAATACACTGTTAACATGCGCTCTTACCAATACACCTTTTAATTAATTATATGTTTAAAAAACGAAGACGCTACCCGCAATACAGTTTTGAAATGCGGAACTTGCCTACTAAAACATGAAGGCGCTACTTGCAATACACGTTTTTAATTAATTATTTATACAATAATGAAGGGGCAATTCTTTTTATATTATCTGTTTATAAATTGACATTCACTGTTAATCTACCTATTTAAATTAACTTTTTATTTAATTTTTCTCAATATATTGTTTAATACACTGTTAACATGCGCTCTTACCTTCATGTACTCATCTACGGCTTCCTTTAACATACATCGTTACCTACCTATACTTCCGTTAAAAATACGTAATCATTAGGTATCCTCAAATCCCTACTTAACACTCTAGACAACCCGCAATACACGTTTTATTTAAAAATTAAGAAACAGATATAATAGGTGATGAAGTCAGCTCCCGCACTTTAGTATTACGTCACAGATTTCAAGGTCACGAAGAGTGTTTTTAAAAAAACTTCTTGAACAGAACAATTTCTATTTCCAGAAATTGTTCTGTGCAAGAAGTTTTTTCTCTCTTTTTTCTTTTTTTCTTTTTTCCAACTTTATTTACAAATAAATATTTTACAAATACATATGTTACAAAAGTAAATCTTAAAACTAAACCGCAGTGTTGACTACTCTCGTTCAGTTTATCAGTTTCTTCAGTTAACGGAGCTGTGAGATCTACTACTGGATATTCCATCTCCGGTAATGTGTTGTCATCCTCTCCATACAGCATATCAAGCAGTCTGTTGTAAGTGTCCCGTTCACTAGGTTTCCAAAACAAGCTTTTAAAAAGCCTTATAAATCTTTCTTCAGAAAGCTTGATTTCGGAACAATGACATTCGGATGGAATTCTCCAAATTTATTTGACAAATATACATTCAGTAAAATGTACTCCAAAACTTTTTTCAACTGTCTCTGTAAATTTCTTTTTAAATTTTAATTCCTCCACTTTTTCTGCAATTTGACTCATTTCTGAAAGTTTCTCCTCATCACTGGAACACCATACTGGTCTTAACAATCTAATTTGAAACATAATTATTCTCAAGTCTGTGTTCATTGTAATGGTGTTTTCTGTGCGAGTCTTCAAATCAGAGTGACTAGGTGTATGTGTACAACTCCTATATATATATATATATATATATATATATATATATATATATATATATATATATATATATATATACCCTCAACTAGGTGTGTGGTGGGGGTGTGGTGGGGGGAAGCAATTTATTCTTTTTCCTACTCCCTTCCATAAACAACTATATTTATAGTCTGGGTTGGGCTAACTCGGGTTATTGCAATGCAGGTGAATCTGGGTTAACCTTACGTGGGTTATTAAAGCCCGGGTTAAATCAACGTGGGTTAGCAAAATCCGGGTTAACACAACGTGGGTTAATAAAATCTGGGTTAAATCAACGTGGTTTAATAACACCCGGGTTTACAGGTCTGGTGGGAAATGTTCTTCTGGCTGGAGCATGTAGCTCTTTGGCGATGATTTCTCTCACATTCATAACTGGATTGAATTGTGTCCAATTCATAACTGATTAAGATTTTTGTAAACCAAAATATTTATTGGTTTTTAAGGGATTCCGCAGCCCCTCCCCGCTGCGGAAAGTGAATGCGTCTCTGACGCTAAAGCCGACCTTCTTCTATTTGCTACCTCCTGCACGGTTGTGCTCCCTTAAGTGAGTTGTTTCTATTTTTCATAAAAGGCGAAGGAAACCAAAGTATGAAATTTTTCCCGCAGTCTCTTTTCTTGTGCTATGTGCTTTTCCATTTCTACATCTGCAAGTTTTCTCTTACGACATTCCCTGTTGTAATGGATTCCACGTACAAAATTTTTTAGGTCCATCCAATCCACAGTGTCGAGGTATGCCTGGAGATATTTCTGTTCAGAATTTATCGACTCCCAATGCTGCCTAATTATCGGGTTTTCTTCACGCATAAACTTCATGTCCTCTTCGTACCATTGACATTCGAATTCGTTACGTGGTTGAGCATGCCATCTTTGACTAATATCATGTTCTAGCCACATAAAGTCCTTTTGTCTAAAATATTTACCACAGCAACACTTTGAAAATGTAATATTGGACAGTTTCATTGTATATATGAAGATTTGTACATAACTCGTCCGTTTGGTTAAATACTACTTTTTGTACATTTAAAAATGTAAAAAAACTGGGTCTTTTAACAGTTTCAATGTACGTATATACAAAGTCTACAAGTAATACTTTGAGCACTACCACACTGTTACAGGATGTGGCTCGCCAAACGTCTGTGTCACAAAGACGAAACATCAGCTTGCTTTAATATAAAGATTATATACTTCCAACTACATAAAAAATGTAAATTAAAAAGCATTCATTTTGTTGGAATCAAGCATTGACCACTATCATACACTACTTCTGTACCATAACTCTTGGTGTGAGATGATTAAGTCCAGGTGCTATAATCCGTTACGTGCGTGGTCACCCATATGGTGACTGTGCCCTGACCTACTGTAATGGTACGGACTTGTGTGAATGAAGGTGCTACAGACTGACCATGAGAAGTGGAATATAGCTGTTAGACCTTATGATATGAGTTAGATGGTGGTTACATGAGGAGTGTGATTGCGATCAACTCAGAGTGAATGCCTCCGGAAGGGTTATAGGACAGGGTAGTATTGGGTCCTAGATGACAACATCATCTAATGACAAGTCCTAATGACTTCCTTGATATCCAAATAAAGGTCTATGCAAGTTTAAAAAAAAAGAAAAAAAACAATGTAAGCAAGTTGGTATACCATTGAACGGCTTCACCAAGTAAAGATCGACCGTAGTGCAATGTAGGAACCTCGTACTGGGCAAACCTTCTTTATGATTACGGTAACTCCTACACCAAGTAAGTAAGTTAATTTTGAGCAAACTCTTTTACCGTTAACCTTTAAAAACAATTTGTAAAGTCAATTCTGTTATAATATGGACACTTTTGTTAGATTACCATACAAGACTGACCATACACTCTACATAGAAGACGTTTGATTATCCACTCACCTACTCAATACACACAAAACACTTGTTTGATCACACACCCATTCATCAAACAGAACTGTCTACATTCACTCCACCTTCCCAAAGCATAAGACTTTTGAAGGGTCACCTACCAAACATTCAAAAAATCATGATAAACCAACTACACACTGTGCAGACATGACTAAATATTCCATCATACTACCATAAAAACATTCCTATTGATATACCCCTATCTACCCAATATACGTACCACACACCGTACATACAATACCTATGTTTAGCCACTCACATACTAAACACACAAGACTCTTGATTGACCATCCATTTACGTAAAACATGTGGACGACCTATGTACCAAACTAACATAAATCTTGATATTTCACACACCTAGCCTTTTTTTATACTTTATACGGTCCACTTACTCATTACACAGTCCTGTTGATAGACGTAACGAGTAGGTGTCACAGTCCCAATTTTCTTAACACGTAAGACTTTTTACGACCACCTATCTAACATACATAACTCATGATAGACCTACCACATACTCTGTAAACATGACTTAATAGAAAGACCTTTTACAAAACACACTGTCCCTTGATAAAACACCCACCTAATCAGCACAAAATACTTGATAGAACATATACTTAGTATACAAAAATGACCACATACTGTACAAACAAGACTTTTCCATTAGTAGTAGAGAATTTACTTGGTTAACGTAGTACCTTTCATCAAACTACCGTTCTCTTTACGGTTTTCCACAAGATTACTTATATACAGTACTTAGAAAAAATATTAGTCTTTATTTGACTGTTAAAGTGATAGGATATCGGGAATTTTCCATTAGTAGTAGAGAATTTACTTGGTTAACGTAGTACTTTTCATCAAACTACCGTTCTCTTAACGTTTTTCAACAAGATTACTTATATACAGTACTTAGAAAAAAATTTTAGTCTTTATTTAACTGTTTTTATGGAAGCCCTTGACAAGATACTGGAGAGTATGACGGAGTATATCAGAGACGGAAGTGGTTGGCAACTAAACAATGTTGAACAGATAGACTTATGTATAGTAAAATACCAACCCCTTGTAGCAGCTTCTTACATACCCACCCCTAAAAGCTTGGCAGTTACTAAAGGAATAATTAATATTAAAAACACGGACAATAAATGTTTTCAACTTGTTACTGTTGACTCCTATCATTTCCGTGTATTGCGCACAAAACAGACCAAAGAAAATAAATTCATCTACTTTGGTATTATAATCATCTATGTTCATGATAACAATTGATTGTCCTTTATCGGCTTTTGTGACAATACAATTATTGTCAATTAGTTTTTCCTTTATATTTAATAATGTGGTTCTATCATTCTTAATAGTATTGATATTTTTTAACTTATAAGTTTTTTGTAATGAATTGATTTTGTTATCAATTACATGTCTTACATAAGTTTTTGTTTGGTATCATTTGATACTGTAAATTTATTCATCATTTGATAAGCAATAAGCATCATTTGATATTGTAAATTTATTCACAAATATACCAGTAGATATTACTATCAATTTGGTAAAACATAATTTGTCCACATATTCAAAACTGAGCAATGATTTTATAGATGAGTTAATAAACTTACTAGAAATTACCCTGAAACAAAACTATTTTCAGTTTAATAATAAATACTACATCCAAAAACAAGGTCTAACAATGGGATCACCATTATCCAGCATTTTATCAGAAATATATTTGAACCACATTGAAAATAATTATATTTTCTCATCAACTAACAACTACAAAAAGAATATCTTATTTTATAAACGATATGTCGATGACACTATAGTTTTTTATAAAGGAAACACAAGACAATTAGAACTATTGAAAAAATATCTAAATAGTATTTCACCTGACCTACAATTCACATTGGAAACAGAAAAGGATAATAGCTTAACTTATCTAGACTTAAAACTCAAAAAAGAAAATAACAACATTAAATTTACTGTATACCGCAAACCTACCACTACTGACCATACCATCCATGCAACCTCTTACCACCCAATGATTCATAAAATGGCAGCCTATAATAGTATGCTCCACAGACTTCTATCCATACCTATGGATAAAGAAGATTACGAAACCGAACTAGCCACCATCAAATACATTGCCATAGCCAATGGATACAATAGTGTGATAATAGATAAAATAGTTAATAAAAAGAAGAACAGAAATTCACACACAAAGATTCCTAATACAGATAAAAAATTTGTATCATACGAATATGGCCATTATCTACACCATACATTATCAAAAGAATTAAAGAAACAAAATATCAATGTGTCATATAAGACCTCTAATAAACTTAATAAACATCTAAACATCCAAAAGCACAACATGAACAAAAATACAGGTATTTATAAGATAAACTGTTCTGATTGTCCAAAGTTTTACATTGGCCAAACAGGTCGTTCTTTTAAAAAACGTTTCTCTGAACATCTTCCGAAACGATCAACAAGTCAGAAATCAAAAGTTGCTGAACATTTAATTTCCAATAAACATAGTATTGACAGTTTAGAAAACAATTTAGAAGTTTTATATAAATGCAACAAATCATATTTTATGAATACAATAGAAGAACTCCATATTTACAATGCTTTCAAATCTGATCCAAGTAATATTTTGAATGACAAATTAAAATACAAGTCCAACGTTCTGTTCAACCGAATAAACAACTTGCAGTCACAAAGGAAGAAAATCGATATAATTAGAGTCCAAGGTCAACAGGTGGGAGTAGGTTAACATGTTTGAGTTCGTTACCTGCTCATTGGTCATCAGTTGGTGTCTATCGCCGGCCGGCAAATGTACTGTGTTAATATGTTTGAGTGTTTATAGTTTATATTTTAAATGTTTTTAATGTTTAGTATGTAAATAGTGACGTTTTTGGAAAGCCTGATGATGAAGCTCTACGCTTTGAAATGTACATAGCACATTTATGAAAGAAGAACTGTTGACGGAAAAAAGGTAACTTAACCAATATTATTTCTATAATATAACAGTTCTGGAGGCTAATAAAACAAAATGAATCAATTAAATTCAAAATTAATTTAAATAGTTAGGCTAACAGTACGTGTGAGAAAGATTACGTGTGAGGGAGGCAACCAATCAGAGCGTAGCATTTGGGTGTGCGCCAGACCGGTAGCCGACGGGTGAAGAGCGTACGAAGGTAGCCGACAGTCGCCGGAAGTACATGTATAAAAGACCACCATCTTTTTACATTTTATATAGTATAACGGAGGAAAGGTTAGGTTAGGAGTGTATTTTATATAGTATAAGAAGGGAAAGGCTGTCATCTTTGATCTGGTCACGTGACCGCTCTCGACCAATCAGAGGGCAGAAAAGTGAGGATGATTCGCCCATATATTATCTACTAACAGGAAAACAGAAAAACAGGAAAACAGAAAAACAGAAAAACAGAAAAACAGAAAAACATGAAAACAGAAAAACAGGAAAACAGAAAAACAGGAAAACAGAAAAACAGAAAAACAGAAAAACAGAAAAACAGAAAAACAGAAAAACAGAAAAACGGAAAAACAGAAAAACAGAAAAACAGGAAAACAGAAAAACAGAAAAACAGAAAAACAGGAAAACAGAAAAACATAAAAACATAAAAACAGAAAATAACCAGAGGGGATTCCGTAAGAAGATGGATGAGAGCACAAGAGTGCAGGAGGTAGCAAATAGAAGAAGAAGGTCGGCTTTAGCGTCACAGACGCATTCACTTTCCGCAGTGGGGAAAGGAATGCGCGTCAAAGTCTGTCCCATAGAGTATAGATTTACTATAGAGTATAAGAGAAAATAATGCATTTTATATAGTATAATAAGGCTAATAGTGTAGTTTATATAGTATAACAAGGGAATTTGGAGGGAAATGTGAGGATAGAAAATTTGGCGGGAAACATGGGCGCCACCATCTTGGATGACGTCACAAAAAATGGACCAATCAGAGTATGAAAATCATCAAAATCAATCAAAATCAAATCACAGCCCATTAAAAATCGATTAAGGTCACGTGACCTTCCCCCACCCCCAACCTGCTCATGGGACGAAAACTCCTCATGGGACGGCGTGAACTTCCCATTATACATCTACTAACGTAAGCCTAGGTCCAGTGTGGTATCAAATGAAAGGTCTATTCAAGAAAAATTAATTGCCATAAACCGGACTTCAAACGGTTTATCCTTTCCAGAGTAGCAGTCATTTGAATTTCAAAGTATCTAATTTGAACAATATTATTTCTCCGTTATTTAATGAGATCATGTAAATTGTTCTGATCAGAAATTATACTTTATGAACCCCATTTATAAAAAACAAATAAATTGTCAAATTATCTATAAAAATAAAATAATGTTGTGAAAGCGTTTCCATATTTTTTCCACCCTGTATAACGAATTAAATATTGAATCGACGCATTTTTACTATTTATCTTTTATATGCTTATTAATTTCTCCAATTAGAACGTTACAATTGTTAGGCTGGAAAAGAAGTTCAACTTTCTCAAAATGTCTAACTGTGTATTTAGAACTGCCTACGGGGTACGTGCAGCTTTAAAGATTTGCTGTGGACGCGAACATTGCCCCTCCCGCATCATCAGACTGTGAGGGCAAGTGTTGATAACTATCTTCAGTGTCGACCAGTCCCTGCTACTCTGGTCTACTGTCGGCGCAGAAATTATCTGTACCCGAGTTTAAAGGTTGTGTTCAAATGAGTTAAGAGGCCTACGAAAATTCTAATCATACCATTGTTTTCCTCGTTTAAGTATACGTTAAGAAATATGCATTTTTAATTTTTATTAAGTTTAGATAATTTTATCGTAGCTTGAACAAAACAATTACCGGAATTTTAACTAGTTTTCATTGTACATCAAATTTACACCGTTATTATTTAAAAACACGTCAATGTTTCGCATTTGTATTTTTATACTTGGCTGATGGAAAGGTATTCTATAAGTTTTATAAATTATAGAATTTTAACTTTTCAAAATTTAATGGAGTTTTAGGGTTATGGTCAATTCCCTAAAACATTATTTTCATGGCTTCTAGAGGTCGTCAAATTGATTACTTGGTCTTGTTGTAATCCTTATGACATATATAGTTACGATGCATTACTTTCGTTTGTGTAAGTAAATATGGAGGTTTTAAATCGATTTCAATAAATGTAAAATAACTTTAAATTGATAAATTTAAATTGATTTAAATCAATATAAAAGCACTGCACTTACTTAGACAAATGAAAGTAATGTATTTTAGCTATACATGTCATAAGGATACACCAATACCACGTAATTAATTGTACGACCTCTAAAAATTAAGAAAACAATGTTTCAGGAAATTGACCATAACTTATTTTTTCAAAAAGTTAAAATTCTAAAATTTTTAAAACTTACATAAAACCTTCCTGTAAATCAGGTAAACAGATATAAAAGCGATACATTCACGGGTTTTTTTAGTAATAAAGGTGTAAATTTGATTTGCAGTGAACTGCTTAACATTCTGGTACTTTTTTGTTCCGACTACGATAAAAAATATTAAAACGTACAATAAAATTTTAAAAGGAATAATTCATAATGTAAAGTTAAAAGAGGAAAACAATGGTATGATTAGAATTTACGTAGGCCTCTTAGCTCCTTAGAAAACAGCCTTCAAACTCAGGTGCACATAATTTCTGCACCGACAGTAGGCCATTTGTGATAACACATTTAGACACAAAAGAGAGTTGTTTAATTTTTCATAGCAGATTAGTTTAGTAACTTTTTCACAGTGGCCGATCAAAATATGACAAATACATGTCCTAAACGTCATCCCCTGGACCGTAATTATTCTTGGCCAACTTCATCAATGGTGATGGCTCCGGCCTCAGAAGAAAAAGTTTCTCAAATTCTTCCCAAAATAAAAAACCTAATGATATCCATTTCATGTATATTTGGTGTATCAAGCAGTTTTAAAAACACATATCGATTCCCTTGACAAATTTAATTATGTTTTCTTTTTTTGTCTGGACATTTTTCCTCGACACTCAAAGTCAAGAATCATACCTCTTTTTAAAAAGGGAGATCGCAACTGTATTAGCAACTACCGTCCAATATCAAATTTTCCTGTCATTAGAAAGTTTTTGAGAATTTTTTTTGTAAAAAGCCTGAGCACATTTTTGGAAAAACACAACCTTCTTTCAAGAGACCAGTTTTGTTTCAAAAAGGGAATGTTGACATTTGTCTCGGTTTTTAGTCTAGTTGACATGGTGGTTGAGAGCTTGGAAAATAAAGAGCATGTATTAAGTGTATTAATTTATTTCTCAAAGGCATTCGACTGAGACAACCATACAGCTCTATTTTACAAAATAGAAGCTATTGGGATACAAGGAGGGCCGCTCACGTGGCTTAAATATGTTCTGACCAAGTAACTTGTCACCAATAAAATATTCTCAAAATTAAGTTCGAAAAGAAAGAAATAGATATATTTGATTGCATGGATATAAAATAGAAGTGGTAGACAATTACAAACATAGAATAAATTAATATAAATCAGATGTTAATAAAAATATGCTGATCTTAGATCTAACAATATCGTACCTAGATGGAAGGTCTCAGGCTGTCAAGTGTCCCCCAGAGATACTTAGTCCTTTACTTTTTTTATTTACGTCAATAACGCAGCGTCATCACTATATCAAGGACGTCTCGTCCAATATGCTAATGACACGACGCTCTGCTTTAATGGAAAATCTAAGACAGCGCTGGAAGTCCAGACACGCATGGAACTAACTTATCCGAGCGTCTCAAGTTCATGAACGAGATTAGTTCTAAACATACTTGTCAGGAAGTCTCTCTTCTATCTATCACTATACATCACACCACTGTATTTAATAAATAATTTACTGTAACAGCTTGTCACCTTTGGAATGAGCTTCCTGATAAAATCAAAAACCGGGAGGAGGTTAGGGGTCTCTTGTAGCGGGATATGTAGGAACGGTGGGCTGGTGTTGGTGGGGATTGTTGTGGGGATAAAATTGATATAGATTGTTTCTTTTATTTTATTTTGTTGTAAATAGCGTGTTAGTAATATTTAATACTGTGAATTATTAATTTGTTTAACTTGTTTAAACAACCATTATATTTGTATGTTCTTATTCTTCTGTAATATGTTTATGATTATTTTGATTATTAATGTTGACTTGCTTTGTTACGAATTTTATTTTTTAGAACTTCACCCCTAATCGAGACGATTTTTATTTATAGACATTAATCTCAAAACAAATCCCACAAAATCAAATGTTGTCAAGTGTTGCCTGAGATAGTCACTTTTTGATTGCATTCCCACAGTTGTATTGGGAGAAACTGAAGTCGAAGAAGTCCAGTCGTCCAAATTTCTTGAAATAATCCTGAACCGGAGGTTAACCTGAAATAATCACACTGAATGTGTTTTTTTAAGGGTGTAGTCTAGCATTTATGTCCTGAGGACACTGGCAAAATTGTACCCGGCACAAGTAACACTGGTTGCATAATAGTGTGAATGAGTAGAATATTAAGTTACATTGTAGATGAGAGAGATTAGTACCGGTTAGTATCAGATAGTACAGGTTAGCAGTTTATTATAAAATGAATAAAGAGTGCTTTGTTAAACTTATTACTCAATTTAGTATTATTACGTGTTCGTAACATTAATTCTGATTCATTCTAGAAACTGATGAATTGTGCATTGTGCTAATCGTGAGACAGCTCATTCTGGGCTACTCAACTGCCGCCTCAGCAGTTAATCACCGCCGACAATCTTGTACCCTTCTGTACATCATGTCCATAACGACTAGATCATCAATCTCCCACCACCGTAGCTTCTCGCTCTTCTCAATAATTAAATTAATTCCATCTCAATACCTCAATTTTATTTCACTGTTACATTTTTTTTTTTTTTTTTTGCGGTGAGAAAAACTATGAAAATATTATATGAGTGGTTTATATCAAATGGGCTGAACTTAAGCAAATAAAAGACAAGCTTAATTCACTTCAAAACAAAAACAACAATTGATACAAGCAAGTTGGATATGGAGACAACGGAAAGAGTAAAATTGCTAGGTCTGGTCTTTGATCCATCGCTTAGTTGGACAAATCATATATAATATATTACCTCAAGACTGAACAAAGCAATTTTTGACATGTCATGTCTGACTCATATAGTTAACAGGAGAACTAGGCTGACGTTATACTTTGCTTATTTTGAATCGATTTTGCGCTATGGAGTAATTGTGTGGGGACGTTCAAATCACTGGGAAAAATATTTAAAGCTCAAAAAGAATGATAAGAGTTATGATGGGCTTGTAGAAGAGAATCTTGTAGAAGGACATTTAGAGAGCTTCATGTTCTTACATTCCAGGATTGTACTTAGTGGTTAAATATGTACATGAAAATATATTTGCTTACCAACAAAATAATGTATACCATGACCATGATACAAGGAATAAATGTAAACTAAGAGTTCCCAAGCATAGACTAAGAAAATATGAAATAATCCCATTTTACAGTGGAATACAAATATATAATAAAATACCACAGATGTACAAAAGCTTGAGGAATGCCAACCAGCTCTATCGAAAGTTCAGGCAGTTTCTCGTTGACCGAAGCTACTACTCAGTCTGGGATTATTAGCAGGACGAAGTCGTCTTGATTTAGTACTAAATGGAATTAGACAAAGAAAGGAAAGATGTTTATGTTCACATTTGATAGTTGGCAGATTAATTTATATTTTAGGTTACACAATTAGAGTTAAGTAGACGAGTCACCAGTTTGCAGCAGATATTCTGTAAATACGCAAATGTAACACTAATTATGTGGCAATAAACCATTATCATTATCATTATCCTATAATCACTAACAATCACATGATCGTTTGAAATATCGAGAAGGTATGTTTTATGCCATAATTATTTGTACTATGGTGCAAATATATTTTAGTGTTATTTTTATTATAATAATTATTTAAAAACATAACTTCCTTAAAGCTATATGTTTTCAAGTATTAAACGCTATAATTTTATAAACAAATTGTTTATATAACCAAAGTAAGAGAGAACATGAGAAATCAAAATATACGAGATATACAGGGTGTTCAGTAAAACTGTTTCAATAATTTGGGATGTTACTGTATACATAAAAATTAGCAAAAAACTTCTTATGAAGGTATGTCCTAAAACCTTTAGTTTTTCATTTATCTGTCTTTATGCGTTTTTTACATAAAACTTCATAACTTTGGATCCTCTGAAGGTACAATTTTGAAACTTCATGAATGTACTACCCTATTATAGGTCTTTTTTTAATGTATAAAAATTAAATCTTAACCCGTTTCATATTGGTGGACGTATAATTTTGTCTAACTGAAATATCTAAGGAATTGACTAATTTTACAAACAAAATGCAAGGCTAATGTTTTTTTAGTAAATCTTACTATAGTATTCATAGTGTTTGTTTCAACAAAAACTTATAAAAACAGCTGAGTTATGCTGCAAAACGTAAAACAATGTTTTACAGCATTAACCAAAGGCTGTTCGGTTTTAAATATATGTGTTCTTTGAACAGCTGATTTCATGTCAATTTGCTATTTCATTTGAACAGCTGTTTACTATGCTACTTATGTTAGGTTTGGTTTACATTGTTAGCATTATTCATTAGTAACAAAGAGAACACTGTCATGTACACATTTTTTGTGAGTGTTTCTGTAAAGATTTTTTTATTGTATTTTTAGTTTTAATTAGTTAGTGTTTGTGATTTATTTTCTTATGACATAGCTATTTTTTATTATTTTCATAGTTTCCTTTTATTAACAACTGATGGCTGATAATGTAATGTATAACTTTACCAACTCAGAAATGGCAGACATTCATTTGATGAATGGCATGGCTCATTGTAGTAGTACTCAAGTGGGAAGACTGTATCTGGAACGTTTTACAAATCGTGTTATACCTTGTCATACAACTTTTACAAAGGGCCATCAACGACTTGCAGAGACAGGAAGCTTTAATCACCAAAGAAGAGGTAACTGAAGTCAACCGGTTTCAGTAAGAACTCCGCACTATCCTTTGGTTAATGCTGTAAAACATTGTTTTACGTATTGCAGCATAACTCAGCTGTGTTTTACCCGTTTTTGTTGAAACAAACACTGTGAATATTAAATTAAGATTTACTTTTTTTAGTAAATCTTAATTACTAAGACCGGTTCTTACATTAGTCTTGCATTTTGTGTGTAAAATTAGTCAGTTTTTAGATATTTCCGTTAGAAAACATTAAACGTCCACCATCTTGAAACGGGTGAAGATTTATTTAAAAAATTTTTTTTAAATAGTACTACTATAGGGTAGAACAATCATGAAGTTTCACAATTGTGTATACAGTGGATCCAAAGTTATGAATTTTTATATAAAAAAAACGCATAAAGACAGATAGACGAAAAACTAAAGATTTTAGGACATACATTCATATGAAGATGTTTGCTCATTTTTATGTGTACAATAACAACGCAAACTATCCAAACAGTTTTACTGATCACCCTGTATATACAGGGTGGAAAAAATATGGAAACACTTTCACAACTTTTGTATGACTTCAATTGTAAGAGTGAAATCTTGTACATGATTATGATTACAAAGAACATACTTTTTGACGCCATTAGTGACATTTCATCTTTTCAGGGGATGGCTCGAGAGGTGTTGAACGAAAATCTTCAACGTAAGCCTAGGTCGATTTTCTTATCAAATGAAAGGTATTTTCAAGAAAAATTAACTGATATCTCCGATTAAGAAATATCTCCGCTATTTAATAGTTTTAAGTAAATTATTCTGATAAAACTTATGGAACACAATTATTAAAATGGAACACAATTATTAAAACAAACTAAATTATCTATGGAAAAAATAACGTTGTTGTGAAAAGCGTTTCCATATTTTTTCCACCCTGTATATATCGTTTCGAAAATTATTAAATGGCCCATTCTAGTCTTCAATATAAATTTAAAGCCATGATTAAAAATATGAAAACTTATCTATATGACCAATTGTAAACTTAGTACCTTATTAATCACCTATTGTCATATTCAGAAATAGTTAGATGACTCAAATTATAATTTTTTTTCTCTAATACAATTTTTATTTTAACTAAAGCTAATAGAAACTATAAATGGTTTCTTCTTCTGTTCAACAATACATAAATTAAAAGTTACAACTTGAGACATTTGAAGTTCAACAGCGGGCGTACAGTAGATTAATATATGAAAACTTTAAAACTAGAGACAAGTGAAACGGAAACCCATATTGTAACCAAAGAGCCCAAGGTATACGTCCGCTCAATCACTTTTCAGAATTTATTTAGTTTATAACATATTAAACAATAAATAAGAAATATAAAAAAGGAAGTAGTCACTCAAATATATTTTATGGAAAACTTGAAATTTAGCACATATATAAGCCTTAATCTTTACCGAAATTAAAAAATCTGTCATTTTGGGTTAGAATTGTTTTTCAAATTGTGATAAATGGCTGATACATTTTAAACACGCACAATCTAACGATTATTATAATATACCGATTTCAAACAACAACTGTTTTTGAACTTGAATATCTATAGTTAGCCAAATACCACTAACTGACTCATTCACTCACTCATCACGAAATCTCAAAAACCACCGACCCAATTTACACGAAATTTTAAAGGAAGTTAGCTTTAGTATTGAAGGGACTCACTAAGAAAGGATTTTTTTCTAATTCAATTCCCAAAGGGTGCAAACAGCCCCTCAAAATTTCATTTTTTCCATAAGAATAACATTTGTTTGATTTTAGTAAATTAATAACAGCTGTTCTGTAAATAAATAAACATGTCTGAGAACATTGGTTTTCTTTGAAAAAACCGGGCCAGGTTTATGATCTTATTGCTCTGAAGAGACGAGCCCTTCCCTTAGTGTTTTAGTGTAATCTAGGAGACCGACACACCACTAGTCAGTCACAAACTGTCTTCTGTCCAGTAACTCACAAAATACCCCTTTATACTGGCACCCAGCAGTTAACAAGGCAATAAATCTACCCTTGTGCTCGGGTCACAGAGGGACAATGGAAACATGTGCAGACCCTTAGCCGTAGTATGAAGTTTGGCTAGTAGCGGCCGACCCAGAGTGGGATTTAGATGGCAGTACTTTTACCTTCTCAGTCTACTGCGTTTTCATCAAGCCACGCAAAAAACATTGAATACTTTTTTTACTTTTTTGGCATTTGTTGAAAATGTTTCTTCATCAAATAACGCACCAACAGTTGATAATAGTTGAATTCCTATCCTTTAGATAGTTGTTATAACTTTTTTGCTTATTGTTTTGCTTGTGTTTAGATTGTTTGGCCACGGTTATTCTGTTTGGCTAACTATCATTACTTTTTTTAATTTTTTGCTTTTACTAAGATCAATCGCGCATCTTGGTTATCCCATTTGAGTAATTTATTATTACATGTTGGCTTAAAAATTAAAATCAAACTACCGATTAACTATAAAAGTTAATAATAAACGCACTAAATGAAAACTACGCAAAAACTTCAAAATTAATTCATTTAATAACAACGCAAACGCTTCAGAAGTTTAGCTGAGATAAACATCAATGTTTTGCGAGAGCCAGCCGGCAAAACAAGCTTGATTAAAATTAGTGACGCTGCACCGTGGGACCGGCAAATATAAGAGTATATTTAAGATAACTATTTAATTTAAATTAAACATTTATATATTATTTGTTATCAAAATAAACTACTTCTTCTTTCGTGATACTGGTATGGTATATTCGGCAAGCAGTGCACTGTGTAACAATTCTATATAATGACAGGTTTAGCCTTAAATTGAACGTTGTAACCCCAACTTAATAATAATCTTTCTTTTCAAAACAGGTTTACAGATATTACAGCTCGGGCCTCTTTGATTATGACTTTATTAAAGAACCTGTGCGAGAGAGACAAAGCTAGTCACTGAATTGAGAGGGAACATAAGTCTTCTCCCACCATTAAGCCGACGTGCCACCATGCCACTTTAACATTTCGTTGTCATGGATACGCAGTGGGATGCTCCGCCTATTACATAATCGTGCTAGGTGACCATTGGTGGGCTAGGAACGTGGAGAGAACTAGAATCTAGTACAGCTGGAACATGGTATAGGGGGGAAATGGACCTGAGATAGAAGTGAGGACAGCTGGTATAGTCGGTTTGTTGTCATTACCGATTTATATTGAGGTTCAATTATAATTTGATTTGCGATATTGTTATGTTTTAAATATATATATATATATATATATATATATATATATATATATATATATATATAATTTAAATACTTATAATGTGATTGAAATGTTCAGTGACCTACCTTCAAATTGAAATAATATTTATCACTATGTTCATTAATGTTTTATTTACATATTACTTCGTATGCAATTTTTAAAAGTGTGCTTTGGTAACTGTATAAGTTGTGATAGATTGAGCAAGAACGTAATATTCAATTGCAACATGATTTATAATAACTACAAAAATTACGATACACAAGATTATGGATATATTATATCGACTTTTATGATTCAAGCAATTTTCTCTACTACCTTTAACTTTAACAACCTACAAACAAAGAGAGCGAAGGAGATGAAGTGCTAAGCGCATCGTAACCTACCACAACTTCACCAGCTTGTTGTGTCTATCGTCCCCACTCCCAACACTACCTCAACTGGTAGAACAGTTCCCCTCTGCTGCTGGAGCCCCTACATGCGCTAAATACTTCACGCAGGTCACTTTCAAACTGGCCCAATTATACAAGTACATTGAATGGCAGGTTAGATATATACAATTAAATACAGTACAGGAATCACGTTTAATGTACATACTCAAACATATGTCTTAACGTGTTCCTCAACAATATAGTACATGTTTTGAAAACATAAACCTATACATACACTCAAAACATTTGGACATTATTTGATTTGTAACAAAAGCTTATCCTCTTAAACTGAAATTTAGGTAGTTAGTCTAAGTTGAGCTTAATAATTAATAATTAAATCTACATTATTGGCCTAATAGAAGGCTGAATGTTCAAAGTGGTAAAGAAGAATTTGTAACGTCTTCTTTAAAAATCATAAGAATAGTTAAAAATTTATTTTTATTTATCTTCTCAAACACAGGAGCAAATAATAAATCTGTCAAAATTCTTCTTTAGTACAATTTAATTGAAAATAAAATAGATCATCAACAAAATAAAAATGCTAACTTCTTCTTGTCAAAATACTTTATTTAAAATTAAAAATCAAGCTTAAAAACTTTTCTCAAATAATGGAACGAAATAAAATTAACTTTTCGATATGTCAAATAATAATAATAATAATTTAATTTTTAATATTAATATTAAATTCTTTTCTATAAATGCTTTATGTATGTTTCTTAAAATGATTATGCCTCAGTAATCTGCAAAACAACAAAATAACCAATAGTTAGTTTGATTTTTAAAATTTCTTTTATTACTAAAACTGACTTCTGAAAAAATTTACTGAAATTTCGCTAGAAGAGCGGCACTAAAAGAACAAGAAAAACCAATAAACATTTACTAGGTTTTGGTGTGAACAGTTAAAAGGGCAGTGGACAAAGCTAACAACTAGAATCTACAAGCTAGAAGCTGTTCTCTGTTGCTTCCAGAGAACAGTCGATTTAAACCAAAGGCGCCGCCCGACACATCAACATCGCGCACAATCAAACAACCTCTCACTACGCGTCACAGCACAGCTTCTCAAAGCTTCCCGAGGGAAAATTGCCGAACTCCGGACTGTAGCGGAAGAACGGTTCAATGATTCGGCGAACTTAAATCAGTGAAATACGGCGACTAAACAGGCTACTCGAGGTAAAAAAGACTAAAAAGACCATTACTCGAAGTATTTACGCAGACTCCCACACTACAAGCAAATTGCCTCAAAAAAAATGGAAGAGAACCAATAAGGGAGCTTCGGGGAGGAAGCAAACGTAACAACGTCACAAAAACCAGTAAATTGCAGAAAACGTCAATCGGCTTCGACAGGAAAATAGCTTGTAGTAACAAATATTGGTTATTTTATTTCTATTGGGAAAAATCTACTTTTTTTTGAGGGGCAAAGATTCTCAATTTTCATGAAAAACTACAAAATTTTGATTGAAACTTTATAGAGTTTAAATTAATTTTCTATTGCAATTACTTTTTCAAATATTTTAATTTTTCTAAAATCAATGTAACAAAACATTATTACACATTATAACCTAAGAAATCTCTACCGGAGTTTATTCATTGTTTACAATAGAATCTCAGTAGGAATTAAAATCTTAGTAGTAAACTGTTGGTATTAATACTGTATGTGGCCACTTGCTTGCAAATAATAGCAAATAACTATCCCCTAAACATATTCTTGTATTGAGCATTCCAATTTATATTTTTTTAATTTATTTTTGATCTCAAATTGGCTTCATATTTCTCTTGCATCTTGTTCTATATGAAATATTTCTGTTTGAAAGTGTTCTTAATTGTTCTATTAAGTATTCAAATTTAATATATTTCAAAAATCAAATCCTAGGACTGTGTTTTATTTATACAGGGTGGAAAAATATATAGAAATGCTTTCACAACGTTTGTATAACTTCACTTCTAAAAGTGATTGTACATGATCATAGTTACAAAGAACATACATTTTGACGCCTTTGGTGTCATTTCGTCTTTTTAGGGGGACGGCCCACGAGGAGTTGAACGAAAATCTTCAACGTAAACCTAGATCTAGTTTGGTATCAAATGAAAGGTCTATTCAATAGAAATCAATTGCCGCAAACCGGACCTCGAAGGTTTATCCTTTCCAGAGTAGCGGTAATTTGAATTTCAAAGTTACTAATTTGAAAAATTTTATTTCTACGCTATTTAACGTTTTCAAGTAAATTATTCTGATCTCTGATCAAAAATTATACCTAATACAACACAATTACTAAACAAACTTAAATTATCGAATTATCTATGGAAAAAATAAAGTAGTTGATAATGCGTTTCCATATTTTCTTTTTACCCTGTATATATTTTATAATTAGTTGATGCAAAATTGCACAACACACCATACAAAATTGGAAAAGTGTTACGTTTTCCATTTTTTTCAAAATACACAATGTAATTACACATCTGGCAACGAGTTAAAATGAATAACTGTTCACTATATGTTAACTTAAGAAAATGTTTCACTAACACGTGTATTACACGTATACGTTAACATATTTTAATATTCAATCCACGTAACAAAATATTTAAAATGATTTGTTTTTAAATTTCAACAATCCTTTACGCAACAGTGTTGTTCCAAGCTTGTGTCAGAGCAAGTCCTGTACATCTATAAATGTAAAAGAAAAATGCCTTTTAATCATTAATCAATAATTATAAGGCTTTGGACCACAAAACGTTGCACTAACGTAATTTTTATATGCTCTAGATGTGTGTTATAAAACAGAATTTAAAATATTTTCTCTCGAAAATCTAAAATGAGGTGGATAGTAAATCTTCAATCAGAGACTTTATTACCATTCACCATACGACTTAGAGAGTTTGGGACGGTACAACCTCGCATGAGTAGGGATAGCAATGATGTATCGATATATCAGAAATATCGATAAATATGTTTCGATATATCGATAAATTAGTATGTCGGACATATCGATATTTTGGTCCAATATAACTTATTACAACACAATGACGTTATGCTCTCTCCTCAAAATCTTCGATTCGAAAAAAACATATTTAAATTGCCTCTTATGCGTACAAATCCTTGCATCGAAATAATAAAGTAACTGTATTTAGTATTTTTACTTGATATTAACGCACAGCATTGTAGTTTATTGTAGACCAGTCGGTTGAACGTGTAAATGAGATTTAGTGTCAGTTGACAACGCTGACTCTAAGATGCCTAATATGAACGCATTAGTGAATTAATTTGTTTAATTTTTTTTGTTTATAAGTAGCCAAAAGGCATTGTTAAATGTTAAGAACTAAAAACACAGTGTTATTACATTATTATTTTATAATTAGCATAATAATAATAATATTAAAGGTGTAGTGATTCTTATTTTGATTTTTTTAATTCAATGTCCCACACCACAACTGTTTGTCTAGATAAATGTATTTAATTTGAACATTCAGAAGGCTATTCTAAATAGTGACAGCAAAACATGAGGTTATTTTTGGTTATGACATAAGAGTTAGTGCATAATTTTAAACAGCTAAATCATTTAGAACTGGATATATTGGTTACCCGATATATCGATATTTTTCTTTCCATATTATCGTTTAATCGATATTTGGTTGGCAATATATCGATAATTCGAAGTATCGATATGTTGAAAATATTTGCCATTCCTACACATGAGAGGCTTTTTTTTAATTTAAGCGTGAATGTAACGGAAATAATAAAATTACACGAGTGAAGCAAGTGACGGTCCCGACTGGCTCGAGAAGCGTGCAGGTGTGTATGCTAGTTTGAAATATCTACGATACCGGATAAACTCATCAATCCAGTAATACTCATAATTGTAGACGATTGATCGTCGTCAACGATATCTCGTTAGTCTATGCTCAAACCGATTTGAGGCGAACAAATAGTTCTGAGGAGATCCGCATTGGTACGCGATGAATCAACACGTCATTAATCAAACGCCAGCCACCTGGATCCCCGACCACGGTAGGCCAACAGAAATTCGCAGCTGTAAGCAAGCCGGTTTATAAATAACCACTAGAAACATTTGGTAAAACATAACAAGCAATGTTGTGTTTAGAAATTTGTTTCACAACTTCGTTTACTTACGATCATTAGTGTTAATTCCAGCCACTATCAAATGTTTAATACACAGATATTACCAAATTATTACGTAAAAACGTAAATAACAATCTAAATTAAAAATAAAACAATAATTTTGTATCAGAATAATATAGTATTAACCATAACTCTAGTTACAATGATATTTTAAAAAATACTAGCTGAAAACATATTAATGAAAACTAAACAAGTCTATACCAACAAAGAAAACAATTTAATAGATGAAGAACATGAAAGCAGCAAACTCAAGTATTAGAACTGAAAAGTTTACCATTATATTTATAAAAAGTAAACCTAGTGAACACTGATGCCGACAACACAATATGTGTTTATTTCACTGTTTACGTAGATTCAATTAGGTTATGTTGGTCTCAGAACTACCCCAAACCTAGTGAACACTGATGCCGACAGCACAACACGTGTTTATTTCACTGTTTACGTACCTTCAATTAGGTTATGTTGGGCTCAGAACTACCACAAACCTAGTGAACACTGAAGCCGACAACACAATACGTGTTTATTTCACTGTTTACGTAGATTCAATTAGGTTATGTTGGTCTCAGAACTACCCCAAACCTAGTGAACACTGATGCCGACAACACAACACGTGTTTATTTCACTGTTTACGTACATTCAATTAGGTTATGTTGGGCTCAGAACTACCACAAACCTAGTGAACACTGAAGCCGACAACACAATACGTGTTTATTTCACTGTTTACGTACATTCAATTAGGTTATGTTGGTCTCAGAACTACCCCAAACCTAGTGAACACTGATGCCGATAACACAACACGTGTTTATTTCACTGTTTACGTACATTCAATTAGGTTATGTTGGGCTCAGAACTACCACAAACCTAGTGAACACTGAAGCCGACAACACAATACGTGTTTATTTCACTGTTTACGTACATTCAATTAGGTTATGTTGGGCTCAGAACTACCACAAACCTAATGAACACTGAAGCCGATGACGCAATACATGTTTATTTCACTGTTTGCGTAGATTCACTGAAGTAGTAGACTACGCAATACGCGTTAATTTCACTGTTTACGTAGATTAAATTTGGTTATGTTAGGCTCAGAACCACCACAAACCTAGTGAACACTGAAGCCAATAACACAATACGTGTTTATTTCACTCTTTATGTAGATTAAATTTGGTTATATTAGGCTCAGAACCACCACAAACCTAGTGAGCACTGAAGCCGACAACACAATACGTGTTTATTTCACTCTTTATGTAGATTAAATTTGGTTATGTTAGGCTCAGAACCACCACAAACCTAGTGAACACTGAAGCCAATAAAACAATACGTGTTTATTTCACTCTTTATGTAGATTAAATTTGGTTATATTAGGCTCAGAACCACCACAAACCTAGTGAACACTGAAGCCGACAACAAAATACGTGTTTATTTCACTCTTTATGTAGATTAAATTTGGTTATGTTAGGCTCAGAACCACCACAAACCTAGTGAACACTGAAGCCGATAACACAATACGTGTTTATTTCACTTTTTATGTAGATTAAATTAGGTTATGTTAGGTTGTTAGTTTAGCCAGACAAACCAAATTTAAATGCTGTTTTCAACATTTAAAGCCTAGATTAAATTGTAATGGGTTATTACAGAATGTTTAGTTTTTCTGTGGGCTGATAGATAATATCCGTAACCCCTGGGGGTAAACTTGTGTATGGACCTTATTACAGTTGCGTTATACATATAATAAGCTAGACAAAATAAATTAACCTATTATGCTTTTCAAAAAGCTACAGTATGGCCGATTGGTTTCAAAAAAGGCTTCGTAACAGTTTGGCAAGCACAGCTTAAGAATTTACATAAACAATTCCCGCTACCACCACGTAATCGGATTACATAATATTAACCAAATGTTAATGCAGATTAATATAGAGGCATTTGAAGTTAATTTTACAACGCTAATAGTAATGCACTTGGTGAATTCATTTTTTATTTAAAAATCCTTCTTATTTGGAGACTTAACGTTTAATATATACGTCATGCCAATGGCTCCTAAATTGTTGTCGTAAACGTTTTGTCCATGAAATTACAAATTTAATTATTAAAATTAACATGAATATTTTTAAATAATGTAAAAGGAAAATCGACTGGAATTGTTATTTTCTGGCGAGGTAGTTAGTGTTAACTTTAATACCTAAAGCTACCAAGAATATCGCTCCCTATTGATTAAGGAGTATTGGTGAACCTGTTTCCCAATATATTGTTCTCCAGCTAAAAATAGTTCCCGCTGCAACTTAAACACGAATACCGAGTAAACTCCTTGGGGTGACCAGTAAAACAAATACCATATATTCCCCTTGGGATGACTAGTTAAAACGAATACCAAATAAACCCCTTGGGATGACTAGTTAAAACAAATACCAAATAAACCCCTTAGTATGACTAGTTAAAACGAATGCCAAATAAACCCCTTGGGATGACTAGTTAAAACGAATGCCAAATAAACCCCTTAGTATGACTAGTTAAAACGAATGCCAAATAAACCCCTTGGGATGACTAGTTAAAACGAATGCCAAATAAACCCCTTAGTATGACTAGTTAAAACGAATGCCAAATAAACCCCTTGGGATGACTAGTTAAAACGAATGCCAAATAAACCCCTTGGGATGACTAGTTAAAACGAATACCAAATAAACCCCTTGGGATGACTAGTTAAAACGAATGCCAAATAAACCCCTTAGTATGACTAGTTAAAACTAATTCCAAATAAACCCCTTGGGATGACTAGTTAAAACGAATACCAAATAAACCCCTTGGGATGACTAGTTAAAACGAATGCCAAATAAACCCCTTGGGATGACTAGTTAAAACGAATGCCAAATAAACCCCTTGGGATGACTAGTTAAAACGAATACCAAATAAATCCCTTGGGATGACTAGTTAAAACGAATGCCAAATAAACCCCTTAGTATGACTAGTTAAAACTAATTCCAAATAAAGCCCTTGGGATGACTAGTTAAAACGAATACCAAATAAACCCCTTAGTATGACTAGTTAAAACGAATACCAAATAAACCCCTTGGGATGACTAGTTAAAACGAATTCCAAATAAACCCCTTGGGATGACTAGTTAAAACGAATTGCAAATAAACCCCTTGGGATGACTAGTTAAAACGAATGCCAAATAAATCCCTTGGGATGACTAGTTAAAACGAATACCAAATAAACCCCTTGGGATGACTAGTTAAAACGAATTCCAAATAAACCCCTTGGGATGACTAGTTAAAACGAATTGCAAATAAACCCCTTGGGATGGCTAGTTAAAACGAACAACAAATAAACCCCTTGGGATGACTAGTTAAAACGAATGCCAAATAAACCCCTTAGTATGACTAGTTAAAACGAATACCAAATAAACCCCTTGGGATGACTAGTTAAAACAAATACCAAATAAACCCATTGGGATGACTAGTTAAAACAAATACCAAATAAACCCCTTGGGATGACTAGTTAAAACGAATGCCAAATAAACCCCTTAGTATGACTAGTTAAAACGAATACCAAATAAACCCCTTGGGATGACTAGTTAAAACAAATACCAAATAAACCCCTTAGTATGACTAGTTAAAACGAATACCAAGTAAACCCCTTGGGATGACTAGTTAAAACGAATACCAAATAAACCCCTTGGGATGACTAGTTAAAACAAATACCAAATAAACCCCTTGGGATGACTAGTTAAAACGAACAACAAATAAACCCCTTGGGATGACTAGTTAAAACAAATACCAAATAAACCCCTTGGGATGACCAGTTAAAACAAATACCAAATAAACCCCTTGGGATGACTAGTTAAAACAAATACCAAATAAACCCCTTGGGATGACTAGTTAAAACAAATACCAAATAAACCCCTTGGGATGACTAGTTAAAACAAATACCAAATAAACCCCTTGGGATGACTAGTTAAAACGAATACCAAGTAAACCCCTTGGGATGACTAGTTAAAACGAATTCCAAATAAACCCCTTGGGATGACTAGTTAAAACGAATTCCAAATAAACCCCTTGGGATGACTAGTTAAAACGAATGCCAAATAAACCCCTTGGGATGACTAGTTAAAACGAATGCCAAATAAACCCCTTGGGATGACTAGTTAAAACGAATACCAAATAAACCCCTTGGGATGACTAGTTAAAACGAATTCCAAATAAACCCCTTGGGATGACTAGTTAAAACGAATGCCAAATAAACCCCTTGGGATGACTAGTTAAAACGAATACCAAATAAACCCCTTGGGATGACTAGTTAAAACAAATACCAAATAAACCCCTTAGTATGACTAGTTAAAACGAATTCCAAATAAACCCCTTGGGATGACTAGTTAAAACGAATGCCAAATAAACCCCTTGGGATGACTAGTTAAAACGAATACCAAATAAACCCCTTGGGATGACTGGTTAAAATGAATGCCAAATAAACCCCTTGGGATGACTAGTTAAAACGAATGCCAAATAAACCCCTTGGGATGACTAGTTAAAACGAATACCAAATAAACCCCTTGGGATGACTAGTTAAAACGAATGCCAAATAAACCCTTTAGTATGACTAGTTAAAACTAATTCCAAATAAACCCCTTGGGATGACTAGTTAAAACGAATACCAAATAAACCCCTTAGTATGACTAGTTAAAACGAATACCAAATAAACCCCTTGGGATGACTAGTTAAAACGAATTCCAAATAAACCCCTTGGGATGACTAGTTAAAACGAATTGCAAATAAACCCCTTGGGATGACTAGTTAAAACGAATGCCAAATAAACCCCTTGGGATAACTAGTTAAAACGAATACCAAATAAACCCCTTGGGATGACTAGTTAAAACGAATTCCAAATAAACCCCTTGGGATGACTAGTTAAAACGAATTGCAAATAAACCCCTTGGGATGGCTAGTTAAAACGAACAACAAATAAACCCCTTGGGATGAGTAGTTAAAACAAATACCAAATAAACCCCTTGGGATGACTAGTTAAAACGAATACCAAATAAACCCCTTGGGATGACTAGTTAAAACTAATTCCAAATAATCCCCTTGGGATGACTAGTTAAAACAAATACCAAATAAACCCCTTGGGATGACTAGTTAAAACAAATACCAAATAAACCCCTTGGGATGACTAGTTAAAACAAATGCCAAATAAACCCCTTAGTATGACTAGTTAAAACGAATACCAAATAAACCCCTTGGGATGACTAGTTAAAACAAATACCAAATAAACCCCTTGGGATGACTAGTTAAAACGAATGCCAAATAAACCCCTTAGTATGACTAGTTAAAACGAATACCAAATAAACCCCTTGGGATGACTAGTTAAAACGAATGCCAAATAAACCCCTTAGTATGACTAGTTAAAACGAATGCCAAATAATCCCCTTGGGATGACTAGTTAAACGAATGCCAAATATACCCTTGGGATGACTAGTTAAGACGAATGCCAAATAAACCCCTTGGGATGACTAGTTAAAACGAATGCCAAATAAACCCCTTGGGATGACCAATTAAAACAAATACCAAATAAACCCCTTAGTATGACTAGTTAAAACGAATACCAAATAATCCCCTTGGGATGACTAGTTAAAACAAATACCAAATAAACCCCTTGGGATGACTAGTTAAAACGAATGCCAAATAAACCCCTTAGTATGACTAGTTAAAACGAATACCAAATAAACCCCTTGGGATGACTAGTTAAAACTAATTCCAAATAAACCCCTTGGGATGACTAGTTAAAACGAATACCAAATAAACCCCTTAGTATGATTAGTTAAAACGAATTTCAAATAAACCCCTTAGTATGATTAGTTTAAACGAATACCAAATAAACCCCTTGGGATGACTAGTTAAAACTAATTCCAAATAATCCCCTTGGGATGACTAGTTAAAACGAATGCCAAATAAACCGCTTAGTATGACTAGTTAAAACAATTAACAAATATACTCCTTTGGATGACCAGTTGAAACGAATATCAAATAAACACCTTGGGATGACCAGTTAAAACAAATGTAAATAAAGTCCTTAAGACGTTTCGTTAAAACGAATAAACGAATAGATAATATATAGATAACGAATAGAAGGAATAAAAAAATAAACTTTTTAGGATGACCAGTTAAAACAAATAGTAAATGAACTCCTTCGGACATTCAGTTAAAACGAATAGCAAATAAACTCCTTAGGATGACTAGTTAAAACAAATAGTAAATGAACTCCTTCGGATGTTTAGTTAAAACGAATAGCAAATAAACTCCTTAGGATGACTAGTTAAAACAAATAGTAAATGAACTCCTTCGGACGTTTAGTTAAAACGAATAGCAAATAAACTCCTTAGGATGACTAGTTAAAACAAAAAGTAAATGAACTCCTTCGGACGTTTAGTTAAAACGAATAGCAAATAAACTCCTTAGGATGACTAGTTAAAACAAAAAGTAAATGAACTCCTTCGGACGTTTAGTTAAAACGAATAGCAAATAAACTCCTTAGGATGACTAGTTAAAACAAATAGTAAATGAACTCCTTCGGACGTTTAGTTAAAACGAATAGCAAATAAACTCCTTAGGATGACTAGTTAAAACAAATAGTAAATGAACTCCTTCGGACGTTTAGTTAAAACGAATAGCAAATAAACTCCTTAGGATGACTAGTTAAAACAAAAAGTAAATGAACTCCTTCGGACGTTTAGTTAAAACGAATAGCAAATAAACTCCTTAGGATGACTAGTTAAAACAAATAGTAAATGAACTCCTTCGGACGTTTAGTTAAAACGAATAGCAAATAAACTCCTTGGTATGACTAGTTAAAACAAATAGTAAATGAACTTCTTCGGACGTTTAGTTAAAACGAATAGCAAATAAACTCCTTAGGATGACTAGTTAAAACAAATAGTAAATGAACTCCTTCGGACGTTTAGTTAAAACGAATAGCAAATAAACTCCTTAGGATGACTAGTTAAAACAAATAGTAAATGAACTCCTTCGGACGTTTAGTTAAAACGAATAGCAAATAAACTCCTTAGGATGACTAGTTAAAACAAATAGTAAATGAACTCCTTCGGACGTTTAGTTAAAACGAATAGCAAATAAACTCCTTAGGATGACTAGTTAAAACAAATAGTAAATGAACTCCTTCGGACGTTTAGTTAAAACGAATAGCAAATAAACTCCTTAGGATGACTAGTTAAAACAAATAGTAAATGAACTCCTTCGGACGTTTAGTTAAAACGAATAGCAAATAAACCCCTTGGTATGACTAGTAAAAATCTTTATTTGCTATATAAAGAATATGATCGTTTATAAAAAGCTTAACGATTATAAAAAGAATACTTTTAAATGTTGGTTACAATAAACTTATAAAAACAATATTCACTTAAAACATTATATTAATGTGACATAAAATAGTTTAAGTTAAAATAAAAATTTCACAATGGTAATAGAAATTAATCAAATAGGTTTTATAGAAGATATATTAAAAATAAATAGTAAATGTGGTTTATTTAACATAACTTTGGCAAGGTTATAGTTTTATATATTTTATTTAATAAACTTGTAGAAATAGTAAGCTATGTAAAAGTACTAAAACGCTTTACTTCATATTAAAATGAACACTTTTAACGTAAATATGGCATGTAGCCAACCGCCTATAACCATCTACTTACTGTTCGTATATTTACTGCCGTTCATTGCTTAAAAAATAATAAAAATCTACCAAATTGTTTATAAGATATATAAAACTTCATAATTCCTACGCATACGGTGTTTCAAAGACGTTTCTGTGGTGGAGTCACTTTGTTTTAAAGTACAAGTTTGAAGAGTACAGAGTTATTTAGGAAACATTTTCCCTCGTAGAGAGTAGAATTGGAGGTCCTTCAATTAGTGCGGAACTGTCAGTGTCAGGATAAACGCCGGAATGAAGAAGAACTGAACTAGCTATCTCCATTGAAACTCTTTTACGACAAGTTAGCAGAATACAATTTACTGTCGTATTTCGTAACTTTTGTTCACTGTTCAAGGTTATGACGATAAATGGTTATTTTGTGTGGGGTGCCATATTGATAACTTAAATCGGTGTTATTTAGTTTTGAACTAACGTACTTGGCTGAGATATTTAACCAAAGAATTTTTTGATAAATTTTATATTGATCCAATAACAACGAGACATTTGTAATTACATTGTTCTTTGTCTACATTTAAAATAAAAAACACTTGTAGAGTCAATGCTTAGTGCCAGGCTAATACAAGTTTATCTCGGTCGTGAAGAATGGTCGTCACATGGGTCTGTACTCTTATTTTGTTCAACGTGCATATCGCTGACATCCTAATCACAAAGTCTAGAACATTTATATGTGCAGATAATATTGTTTTAGCTTACCGATACAACGACTTCACAGCCACTGAAGAAACACTCACAAGTGACCTTGCAGCCTTCGAAGAATATTTTAGAACCTGGAAGCTAAATCCTAACCCATCAAAAGCTGAAGTATCGTGCTTCCACCTGAGTAACAGATTGGCTAATCGAAAATTTAACATCTTTCTAAATTGTGTAAAAATCAATCATAATGATAAATCATAACGTCATCAGTACCTGGGAATGACGTTAGATCGATCGCTGACGCTTAAATGCCATCTTTGAAAAACAAAAACAGCTAAAATCAATCATAGTGCTGGAAAGGGGCATAGGCATAGTGCTGGAAACGTAATAGGATTAGCATTGAGAACTACCTGCTATTTTGACAATAATTTCCTGTCTTCAGCACTTAGGCCCTTTTCTTGCATGAAATATATTTAACTTTGCTTTAAAGTAACTTTCTTTATGAAAGTTTGCATTAAAACTGCATTGAAAGAAATATACAGTGAAAATTATACTGTCTTATTATTTCGCAATGAAGTGTTGGTAAAACTATTGATCTAAAGCTCTGCATTGGACCAATCGAGACCTTGATGCAAACCTCAGGTTGGAAAACACTGGTGTGTAAGATACTATGGTATAACAATTTGTTTACGTGTAATCACTGTTACATTTTTGTCAAACTCATGTGAGCTAAAAAAATTAAGGGGGGACTCTACCTTTAAAAGATTTTTTTTAACTATATATTCCCTTATCATATATATTTAGGAATGTATTAAATAATGTTTGGGTATTTTCACCCCTTAACAGGGGTTGATTTTTGTTCATATCAGCGTTTTCTTGGGACAACTGCAACTTAAATACTAAACTAGATATCAAGTTCCTTTTTTATATATATTTTTAAGTTAGCATATGTATGTAAGCTACAACTTTTAGGGAAGGATTTCATGTAAGCATTCATATTTTGAAATTATGAATTTTTAAAAATTTTTATTCATAATAATTTGTAATTTTATAGTTTTTTACTATTTAAAATGTTTGTATGCAATATTATTATACACCCATACTACAGGTTATAGAGCATCTTATTCCCTACAAAACAAGAAAGGTTTGAAGGCTTTATGTGGTAAATAAAAGGAGCTACGACGTCCCCCCGTACTTGAAAACAAGCTAAAATTAAACTTTCGGAAAACGGGATAAACTAAAACATATTATTTTACTTATAAAGTGCAACTGTATTATACAAGTAGTTATTATGAAATATAACTTGTTGTAATAATAAAGTTGTTTGTAATAATGCATTGTTGCCAATGCCAGGCAACAAAATAACACATGTCTAGTTCGGTATAATATGTTACTATAGTGATAAATACTGTATGAAATGATATTGTGCTCCTAAAGATGAAACTGGGAAAATATGTAGGTGCAAGCTTTTCGTAATAAATTTATAAAAAATATTTATAAAGACTTTTTCAACAATATTTTTATAGAATTGTTCAGAAAATGTTCTTTAATAATAAACTTAAATAAAAATAAAATGTCATACTTTCGCCATTTTGGGTGGAATACCCCTTATCAGTTAACTATGTAACGCCCTGCCTTTTCTACTATACTGACCCAAGGAACAGTTTACTGAATTGTATGTCGATCCAATAAAATTTCTCTAGTACAGTAGTAGTAAATGTTTTCTATCTATAAATATAACTGGCAAACAGAATTTATTGACTGGCCATTTTCAATAGACATAGAACCGTAAAACTTGGCACAAATATTCTTATGCGCTCTAGATGCATAATAAGAAAGGATCTTAAAATATGTTCTCTCAAAGAGCTAAAATAAAATACATAATAAATATTCCTATAATCAGACCTATTTATCATTCACCATAAAACGAGAGGGTTTAAAACGGTGCAGCTTGTGTTAAAAGGTTATTTTTGAATAAAATAAGCTTGCAATATGAAGAAAGTAGTAAAGTTCCGAATTGTTAAACGACTTTTTTATTGCTAGTTAAATATAAGCCAAGCTTTTTTCTTTCGAGACGTTTTTCAATACTTTTAATAGATTTTCAAGTAAGTGGTCAATGAACAATGTACATACAACATGTGAAACCCTTGGGGATAGCCCCTAGTCAGTCTACCTTAGCTAAGAACTAATGTTTTGTTTGGTATTAAAGATGTTGCTATTCAGTTATTTTACTTTTCAGCCCATGACAATTTCAGTTATTTTTACTTTCTCCCATATGCGTTAGCATATAGAAAGTATTGTGATCGTCTAAAAAAATGTTTTTAAAAGTTGGTATAAAAATCCATTTTACTGTCCCCTGAACCCAAAAAAGTGGGTTTTTTTTTAACAGTTTTGGATGTCTGTTGGTATGTGCCTCTGTCTGTGTGTATGTGCACTTTGCTAAAGACCAAATGGATGAGTCAATGTTTATGAAATTTAGTATGAAGATGTATTTAGTCAAAATCCCCATGCAGTTTTTCACTTTTTTGAAATTTTAGTTTTTTTTTTATTTTTATGGGCAAAAACATACAACACTGGAATTTTCTCACTAACGGCTTTAACTATTTTGATTGCATTTTCAGGAAAGATGAGAATTACAATGCAAAATATTTTAGTAAAAACCGCATGTCTCTAACTTGACTAGTTTTTGAGTTATGGCAAAAAAACATATTTGGTAATCAAACTGATAGTTTTAAAAGTTTTGATTTTTTAGTGTTTAATATGGGAAAAAGTTTTGCCAGTTCTTTGGAACCATTTATTAGTCTCATTATGAAACAGATAGATAGTTTCTCGTTTAAATGTTACTTTTTTTTAGCAAAATGACGTTACTATAATCCAAATAAAAACGCGTTCTGCAGTACTCAGTGAAACGACTGACAACACTGCATTGTAATGTATGGAACCGGTATTCCAAATTCCATAATATTTTCCTACAGGACAATTTCAGTTTGTTAGGACTCCCAGTGACGTGACAACACCGAGACTTACGCTATAGTAGACGACCCACAGTATGAGCAACAGGACTATGAGGATCAAGTAGTTGACCAGAATGCTGGAGGCGCCCCTGGGATCGACCGGCATCTTGTCGGCTCTGGCAGACACTGACCGCGCCGCACCTATCTCGAGAGGGCCATATCGGGACCCATTCGCCGTCCTCCTTCACATGGATGCATTGGATCACGGTAAATAGAACATACGGTAGGTATCACGACGAGGCTGCGCAGTAGACTGTGACGTCACATGGGCAAACAGCTGGTTTGCTGCCAGAAAGTGCATTCATTCAATTGCACTAAAACTTTTATGTTATACTTTGTAAAAATTTGTTACCATGTTTGGTGTCATCTAATTTATAGTTTGTTGCGTTTATCTTCATCACAAAATGTATTATAGGATAATAATTACTATGCCGTATTGAGCAGTTTCCAGTTGTTTAACTTTTAAAACATTTATGTCAAATTTAATTTGTTGCGGTTTGTTTTTATTTTTATTATAACATTTAATGTAGAACAACAACTATGCTGTGGCATGTAGTTGCTGGTTGTCGAACTAGTGAAAGACAATATAACAAAGGTAATACTTAATTTCATTCTTTACCGAAAGGAAAATGTGTGCGTAATGCCTAAATACGAGCATGAAGGCTGACGTTGCTCGTAGTTCTAAACAGTTTGATGAAAATTATTTTCAGATAGATTTTGAGGGTGAGACTTTAAATATAAAACAGAGTAGAAAACTAAAACTACCATCAGTTAAATATATTAACATACTAAATTGATGTATGTTCCAAATTCTAGCGAAAGAAATAAAATAGCTACACTCGTGAAAAGAAAAAACTCGTTTATTCCTTCTGCAGGAAACAGAAAATAACCGACATTCGGAACTTCTTTCTGCGTGTGTATATGAGGGCTGTAAAAAGACCATAGTACTCATACTATTACACCTCGAAAACAATTCAACAGTAAACAAAGAATTATAATAATTTTTAAACGAGAAAATGCAATTAACGTTTTAACCTCAATTATGAAATTTTGAAAACCTGTTTTAAGAATTTAAAAAGAAGATTATAACTATTGGAAGATGCAGCAGCTGGTCATAGAAGATATATCTAAAGCGGTAACATTACGTGGATTATATCAAAATGTCTAATTTTGTACGAGTTGTTATCAAATGATCTTTTCTAAGTGAAATAACAATAAAACGTCGTTTGTGGTAAATATAATTAACACCTGGATTTATTGTGATAAACGTTAACATTTTAAAAGTCCATGCACCTATATTTTCTGATTTTGAAAATAATGTAATTTTATCTTAATGAGATGAAGTTATAACCAGACTTGTGCTATGACAGTACTGATAGTTACAGACTTGAATGAACGCGGACTCGTCCATCGTACAGTAATGCGACACATTTAGTATCAACATAATGAAGGCGTTTTTATGTTTATTACGACAACTAACATATGTGAACTAACGAGTTTATGTAGTACACATTTAAAATTAGACACAAACTAATATTTTACAGTTTTTATATTTTATAAATGTACAAAACGTTTATTTCGAAGTAAAATAAAGCACTTTATGTGTATTTAAACTGTAAACCCTTGTTGTATGTTTATGTGGAACTGAAATATTCACGTAATGTTCCTTGATAAACAAAGTAAGTTATTTTAAAGTAATATTATAATAGTAAATTGTTATGCTAACATGACGTGTTCTTTAACATAGTAGACTACGGAGTGTTTTCTATTTGGAATAATTGCATATAAGCCTACATGTTACTATAATTAATTGTTACATATATCAAGAAAATTAAATACAAATATAAAATGGTACTCATAAACGACAAACGTTACAAAAAAATGTAAATGGTGAAAAGCTATATCTCGTAATCTCTTGGAAGATTTCTGCTATAATGTAAGGTATTTTAAAACATAATTTTAGTATTTTTGTCATTCATGAAATATAAAATTATTAAATATAATCATTATAAAATATGTCAGTCTCATTCCCAACTAAACGTTTTTAATTTAAGTCAAATTAAAACTTCTTAAAAATAAATTATAACAAACTGAACTGTCCAGTAAACCTATTTCACACATGTCTGTGGAGAAGCCACTTGGCCCATGTGACGTCATGCTGAGTGGAAAGTAGTGGGGGAAGATGGGCGTTATACCTACCGTATGTTTTATTACCGTGCATTGGATAAGCTACGGTACTACTATTAAGTATAACAATAACCTTCCCCTCCTCACTACCTAGAACGTATTGCTTTCAACAATCAATAACTACATGTTTGAAGTGTAAACATTAATAATTGCTTGTTGACTCTTCCCTTTTGCGAAAAATAAAAATATTGTTAAAAAATGGAAAAGAAATGTCCTATAGTCAAATTTAACTTAAACATTAAAATGATATTCAGTCTAATAAATTCAAACGTGGATATTCTAAGTATGATTTTAGATCAAAATCCCAATAAAATGAAAATTTTTCTATCACTCATCTAATTATAATTTCGTGAACAATACAGATATCAAGATTTTCATAAATATAAGGAAACGACAACTAAAACTAAATTAGATGTTTTTTAATTTTATTCATTCGCTGTATATAAGTTCAAATAAAAGGTCACAATTAGTAAGCTCTGTAATTTTGGCAAGTGTACGGACTTTAGTTATAAGCATGAGTGGAAGGTGGGATTGCCACTTTTGATAGTATCGTGTATTAATCACAAAAAAGACGATGACTGAAATCGTATACGATAATAGGTGAGTTGCAGTACGAAATGTATGAGTATGGTGGGCTAGATAGAGTATGGTGGGGCCTTCTTTATTGTCAACGCAATAAATATTGTATTGATTGATAGATCACTTTAGTAATCATCTACACTTAGAGGAGAATAGAGAGTGTAAGCAGTTAATAAACGATACCACCAGAAACTGTACACCTGCATAGGATGGCTGGAGGCATTAAAAGTCCTTTGGTTGGGTATACAAGCTAAATGTCTTATAATGAGATAGGTGGGTTGAACGGGTGATCAGAAATGGTAAGACTATGTAAGGTTTATTAGAGTTTTTAGAAGTCCTTTGGTTGGTTATACAAACTAAATATCTTATAATGAGATAGGTGGGTTGGAACGGGTGATCAGAAATGGTAAGACTATGTAATTGGAGTTTTTAGAAGTCATTTGGTTGGATATACAAGCTAAATATCTTATAATGTAATAGGCGGGTTGAGACGGGTGATCAGAAATGTTGACAGTGTAAGGTGGATTGAAGTTTTTAGAATTCCTTTGGTTAGGTATACAAGCTAAATATCTTATAATGTGATAGGCGGGTTGGGACGGGTGATCAGAAATGGTAAGACTGTGTAAGGTGGATTGAAGTTTTTAGAAGTCCTTTGGTTAGGTATACAAGCTAAATATCTTATAATGTAGAAGGCGAGTTGGAACGGGCGTTCAGAAATGGTATTGGACTGTATTGTTTGAATTGTCTTCACAAGTTCATTGTCTGAAAAGGTGGAGGATTATCAAGTCAAAATATCTAGTAACATAAACTGTGAGTTGGAAGAGGCAGCCATAAATGGAATGCCTGTGCAAGAAGGACTGGAGCCTTTGAAGTCCTTTTCATGGTGACTTCATGAATTCGCTTTGGATGCAAGCCAGCAATTTATATTACAGAAGGTGGGTGGGAAGTGGTTTTATTGCATGTTTGTGCATGGTGCATTTAACAGTGCTTTGCATGTTTAACGTTATCTAATAATTTAATATTAGTCTTATAGTATACGGAAACAAATTGGACATTATTCAAATATTTTTGTACATAACGTTTTATTGTAAATATCACAACGTTATTATAGATAAATCAATTTGGAAGAATGAAAAATAGGATGACAATATTGGTTCTAAGGGTTTGTAAGTGAGTCCTGTAACAATTAACAGGGATTTTTGAAAAGTATGGCTTCTGAATAGTCAATCCCACATGTTAAGAAAAGCTTCAACATTCGATTAAACGTTTTTGATTTCAATGCAAATTTGAACTGGTTTTGGAACGTTGTGGTTGGCTGAGAAGACAAATTTAAGTAGGAAGGTAGAGTAGTAACTGTGTTTGTATGGTCGCCCTACTGTTGTTGGTGGAGTTTGTCATTCCTTAGGTCTTGTGTCTACTTCTGCATATTTTCAGATAGGCAGTGTAATGTTCCTGAGAGAGTCTTATTAGTGACTGTGTTTGTATTGTCGCCCTACTGTTGTTGGTGGAGTTTGTCATTCCTTAGGTCTTGTGTCTACTTCTGCATATTTTCAGATAGGCAGTGTAATGTTCCTGAGAGAGTCTTATTAGTGACTGTGTTTGTATTGTCGCCCTTCTGTTGTTGGTGGAGTTTGTCATTCCTTAAGTCTTGTGTCTACTTCGGCATATTTTCAGATAGGCAGTGTAATGTTCCTGAGAGAGTCTTATTAGTGACTGTGTTTGTATTGTCACCCTCCTGTTGTTGGTGGAGTTTGTCATTCCTTAGGTATGTGTCTACTTCTGCATATTTTCAGATAGGCAGTGTAATGTTCCTGAGAGAGTCTTATTAGTGACTGTGTTTGTATTGTCACCCTCCTGTTGTTGGTGGAGTTTGTCATTCCTTAGGTCTTGTGTCTACTTCTGCATATTTTCAGATAGGCAGTGTAATGTTCCTGAGACTGCAGTTGGCTATATCACAGACACAAGATTATGTAACATGGACAAAGCAATACAAACTAACTTTATAATTTTGAATAGTCAATTTTAAAATTATAATTTAAACATATTTATACAATTTTGTCTATGAAATATTGCAATTCAGCATTCTTTATGAAAAATTTGGTATGATTAAAATTAATAATTTATATAAATTCTAGTAGTAAAGTGTACCCACTGTTTTTCAATATTTTCAATGTTGTTCAAGGTACAGTACTCTCACGCTAACTCACATACCTTAATCGAAAGCACAGCCCTTGAGCACCTGAAGCACCTCAAACCAAAATTATAATTTCTGCCCTAGAGGCTCCTAGACGTCCCGTATGGGAATTATTTAGCAATTTTTTTTTTTTTAGAAGATCATGTGCGTTTTGTTTATTTACTTTTCCATATGTTATTATTTAATATTTTATTAATTTTTTCTTGAACATGTGTTTATTGGGTAATGTTAAACTAATACACCCAAGCGGGGCATAAAATTAAAGGTATTCTTCTCTTTATTACTAATATACCATCAGATTTTAGAAAAGACGATGTTTTTGGGCTCCACTGCCCCAAAAACCAAAATTTATGGTCATACTGCTTAAAAATTCTGGCGAGGCAGTGGGCCGATCTTCCTCACGAGGCAACATGCCGAGATCCACAAATGGGACTGTAGCAGAGCGCCTTGGTGAGGCCGCAGGCCGAACTTTCCCCCGTGAGGCCGTAGGCCGAGTTCCACAAAGGGGCCTGTAGGAGAGCGTCTTGGCGAGGCCGTAGGCCGAGCTCCCCCTCGAGGCTGCTGGTCGAATTCCACAAAGGCGCTAAAAGTAAACGCGGAAGACCTCCGAAACAAAATATTATTAATAACCCACAATGTAGAGCAACAACCAATGATCCTCAGGATCCTCTGAGAAATATGGATGCTATCTTTTCAGTTTGCAAAATTCAACTGAGCGGAGCTTGGTCTCCCGGTATAATAAAAAGTTATTATAAAATAATAAATTATTTTGTGAAATTCTACCTGATAACATCCCTTTCACAAAATTGTTCTCAGCATTTGGATTGATTTAAATAATATAAGCTCTATCATAACACTTTGAAAAATTCAACAAAAATTATCTATACAAAAAACACTTTATCTTGAAAACTAAGAGATGGTATTGAACGATAAAGTGTAAATAATAACTAATAAATATTTTCTTAAAAAGTAATCCTAATTCATAAGAAGATATAAATATAAATTTGGCTCAGTGTTGGTCTGCATGGGTTTTCCACAGGTTTTATGCCCAAATTTAATAAAGCTAATAGAGGTATTCAAAACAATCATGTTTCGTTTGCAAGTGATCGATTCTCTGTTTAGTAAGGAATCATTTAGGTAATAAAATTGCCATATAAACGATACCAAATTTGTCATATTTAAAGGTAATTTGCTAAGTTTAATTGGAGACATTAAGAGGCTTTTTAGGAGATGCATTACAGCTGAACAACAATCAGTATGGACACGTTAATCGTGGTCTTAGAGAAAGCCGCAATGGCATATATTCGGGGAAATATGGAATGCAGTATTTCCGGAAATCGAGATTAGTGTTGACAGTTCAGGTTGGATAAACCTACCGGTGTCAGTTACATTGACATTTACTAACAATGCCCAAGTTTGGTTGACGAGAATAAGTCTGAATGAAATTTGAGAAATTATCTAGTTTAAACGAACGGTACTTTTTTATAAAATGTTCTAAGCAGTTAATCCACACCAAGCTTTTTTATTTACACTAATTGGGTCAAAATCGGTTACAGTCCCGCAGAGTTTTTTCTTTGCAAACTGTGAGAGCTGTTAGGACTGTTTTAGTGCTGAATCGAGAAACATTCTATCCTAATATAACCTAACCTAACCAAAGCTGATCAACGGGTGCTACCCAAGTTGATCGCGGTTGCTACCCAAGCTGATCACGGGTGCTACCAAAGTTGATCACGAATGCTAAACAAGCTGATCACGGTTTCTACCCAAACTCATTACATATGTTACCCAACCTACACCGGTCGGATTGCCACTAAATCACTGTTGGTTACTCCTCATACTGGCTTGTAACAAAATATCATCATTTTAGAACGCCCCAAGTTTATAGTAGAAAGTTTAAATTTTGCAGGCATAAACCGATTTTGACCCACTCATTGACTTTCAAGTTCGAGACCACTGACATATAAACACCTAAGCGTAGATTGGTAGCACTGCCTGCTAATTATAAGTTTTTATTTAAGGAAAATAAAATACTTTTTCCTTAATATAGGTTTCAGTACTTTTTACAAGATTAAGGCGACACTATTAAAAAGATTTTTAATTTTTCTGGGAGGGTTATACCCACATAGATATTTTTAAACAAGTAACAAAGGACTTGCATATTTATTTTTTAAAGAGTTGATTGCTTTTTGGGTTCATTGAGCTGCGTAAGTTAAAGCAAGAAAATAAGATGTGAGTATATGCGGGTAAATGTTGCTTGAAGGAAAATACATTAATACTTGACATAAATCCAATTTATCATTGCATAGAACAAAATATGTTAGATTTCTGTATGACATTTTGAAAGCAATTCGGATGATTATCGATTAGCGATTCGGATAGATGGGAGTTCCACTGTATACTGCAACAAATCCCTTATATACGTTAATAATACGTACAGTGCTACAGTACTGAGAGCTGTGCTATATTGCAAACATTAATTTAATTTTGTTAATAAATTAAATAATACATGTACATATATAACGTTTAATCCAGCCAAAGTAGTAAATCTCATGTTACGACTCAAGAAGAGGAAGGTAAACAGTCAAAGTAAATGTGACTTCATTTTATGTATTCAAGAAATAAACACTCGTGAATAGATAATCACAGCTCACAGATGCATTGAAAGCTGCTTCCAAATGTCGTTTCACTTGTCTCGGTAAAATTGATTGGATCTCTCGTTTCATTGCCAGAGTAAGACTATTGTCACTTGTCTCAGCGAAATTTATTGGATATCGTTTCGTTTCCACTAATAAAAGTTATTTGTCATTAGTCTCTGCGAAACTGATTTGATCTTGTTTTAGTGCCGCTAGTGTGATTTTTGTCACAAGGCTCAATGAAATTGATAGGATCATGTTTTAATTTCACTAGTGGAATATTGTTGTAACACGGCTTAGTGAATATGATTGGATTTCGTTTCATTGCCACTAATGTAAGATTGTTGCCACATGGCTTAGTGAATATGATTGGATTTCGTTTCATTGCCACTAATGTAAGATTGTTGCCACGTGGCTTAGTGAATATGATTGGATTTCGTTTCATTGCCACTAATGTAAGATTGTTGCCACATGGCTTAGTGAATATGATTGAATCTCGTTTCATTGCCACTAATGTAAGATTGTTGTCACATGGCTTAGTGAATATGATTGGATTTCGTTTCATTGCCACTAATGTAAGATTGTCGTCATACGGCTTAGTAAATATGATTGAATCTCGTTTCATTGCCACTAATGTAAGATTGTTGTCACACGGCTTAGTGAATATGATTGAATCTCGTTTCATTGCCACTAATGTAAGATCTCGTTCTACTCGTTTCGTTGCCACTAGTGTAAGATTGTTGTCACTAGGCTCAATGAAATTAATTGGATTATATTTTTAGTACTACCAGTGTAAGATTGTTGTTAAGTGGAAGAGAGAACTAAATAGTCCTAACTTCACCGCACAAATAAAGACATTTTTAATTTAATTTCATTGTTGTCACTTGTCTTAGTGAAATTTTATTTAATCACTTTTCATTTCCACTCGAGTAGGATTGTTTTCACTTGTGTCAGTAAAATTACCTGTATCTTGTTTCATTGCCACTGGTTTAAGATTGTCGTTTCAATCGTTTCATTGCCACTGATGTAGATTGTTGTCACATGGCTATTAAAATATCAATAGGTTAAAAAGTATCTGAATCAACCATTTTGAAAATTTTCAAAATAAGTTTATTTTAGAAATTTTATATATATATATATATATATATATATATATATATATATATATATATATATATTTATTTATACAGGATGCAACAAAAAAATATGGAAACGCTTTCACAACAACGTTATTTTTTCCCATAGATAATTCAATAATTTATTTATTTTTAATAATTGTGTTCCATAAAGTATAACTTTTTATCTTAATAATTTACTTTAAACCGATAAATAGCGAAGAAATATTATTGTTCAAATTAGTTACTTTGAAATTCAAATGACCGCTACTCTGGAGACCGCTGCCATTTTGAAGTCCGGTTTGCGAAAATTAATTTCTCTTGAATAGACCTTTCATTTGATACCAAACTTGAGCTAGGCTTACGTCGAAGATTTTCGTTCAACTCCTCGTGGGCCATCCCCCTGAAAAGATGAAACGTCACTAATGGTGTCAAAAAGTATGTTCTTTGTTACCATGATCATGTACGAGGTTTACTTTTACAAGTGGAGTTGTACAAAAGTTATAAAAGCGTTTCCATTTTTTTCCGCCCTGTATATACTGTATATTATCTTAGTAGTACTCCATCGCAACTACAACACAAACAAGTAGGTTTTTATCAGATTTAACAATGGTGAATATAAAATGAGTAATAAAATAATCTACAATTTCAATTATTAATCATTGCCAAATGAGTAATTCATATATTTTCATTGAACTATGTAATGGTTAATTTTTTACATAAACAGCAGTTTACATCTGCCATTCGAAGTATGCATATTAAAGCCTGAGGAAATCAAGGAAAAGGTGTGAGTCAATGTTTCCTCCGAGTAAGCCCTTCAATTCACACTGAATTAATTCTATTGTAAATAATGTTTTATCTTGTTTAGTTTATTTAATCCAATAATTCCAATTTAACCAATTATTTAAGCAACAGTCATTTGTTTACATGGCATGCACGTTATAATGTGAAGACTTCAGTTAATACTATCTGTAAATTAATTATATCCAAATACAGTATACAATATTTTTAGAACGCCATCTGTCAGTTGTTTACCTTCAAATAATCGCAGACATACACTAAACGAAGAAAGATGGTCAGTTGAGGGCTTTTCAACCCATTTAATAATTTACCAGTTTTTTTCCTAGCATTTTTATAATACCCCGTGTAAAAAGGTATACAACTAAATTTAAGATCCATCCCCTTCAATATGGTGCAAAGCTTTCCTGATCAGACAGCCTTCCGCTTTGTGTTTGAACTTCACAGAGGCAGAGTTTTGATTGGCTCAGACAGATTATGGCATAACTTCACTCTTTGATAAACAAAACTATTTTCAGTTATGGTCAGATTGTAACCAAGACTTACTCAAAGTAAATATATTTCTTGTACTATTATTGTCAACTTTACTGAAACTGTCGAACTTAACATTTTCTATTTATTCGTATACTATAGATATGAATGAATATTATACGCATAAATAGTACAATGTATAAATAGGAAATATAACTAAGACAAAATTTTTATAGAGTAGCTTAATGTAGAATGATCATCTGTCTTCAACAAATAAAAGTTAGTTTACTCTTTTTTTAATGAAAATTCTTGAAACGGGTATAACTGTATCACAACTGACTGTATGATTGTATTATGTACAAATTACGATTCTCAAATAATGAAAATGTAAAAGAATATCCTGTATAAATACTGCCAGCAACACAATCCGTAAAAGAAATTAATAATAAATGTTTACTAAACTTAACGTCCTATACACTTGTTAAAATCATTCAAAATAGAAATGGCCCTAGGAACCCCAATTGTCATAAAATTTAATGAGGATACTTTTAGGAGGAAATCTTGGCATTTTTTCATTTTGACGTTTTTCATTTTAAAATAATGTCAAAATATTTATAATTTTATAGGTTAAAAGTATTTTTCAACCTTTAAAGCTATAAATATTTTTACATGTTTTTAAATGAAAAACATGTTAATCCCTTCAGTTATGTGTAAAAGACGTAATTATAAAAAAATAAAATTATACTTTGAACGATTTTATCTTGTAGTTGATTTTAAATCAGCTAAATTCAACACTTCATAAGGCCACAGGTTCTAATATAGTGGTTAAAATGATTGTTTCCTCTCTCAAAGGAAGGTACTACATTAACTAATTTTGATTATAAAATTGGAAAATAATCAACTCACCGAAAACCGATGGCACCGCCTCAACACAGTATTCTGTCGAGCTAAGGTGGGCTAACGCAGCGGGTCTCGACGGTCGTGACGTTGAAGTTACTCCACTAAAACAGATGCGCTAACGACAGAGCATCTAATGCTCAGTTTGGGCTATTTATCGCCATTCTTTCGACAAACGATTTAATATTTTTTAGATATATTATTCAATTTATATTCAAAATACAGTAGAACCTCACCTAACCGACGTATACGGGCCGTGATGAAGTCGGATAAGTGAAAATATCGGATAATAGGGAATTGCAATAAAAACGCTAATTTTTTTATAACTAAGTACTTCAATGCATTTCACTAAGAATTAACACTTTGGTACTGTTTAAACGATCATTACTTTGGATTATATAACACAAAATAAAACTGATAGCAGTAAGAAATACAACTTAATAACATTTCAGTACAGTATAATGTATAAGTTGCAAAATATAGAGTTATTTAACAATACCTAAAATAAAAGGTAAATGCACAAAATTTACTAAATATAACATTAAACCATTATAAATGAACTTTATACACGAGTCTAAAAATACTAAAAATACACTTCTTATAAGTAGTGTACGCTCCGCTCACTCGGTACAGCCCACGATCAAACTGAACGTAAGATCGGACAGTAAGCAACAAAATTACTGTATCTGCTCATTCAGAAATACAGTAGCCGACCAGTTACTTATTGTTGTATTGCATTGTCACGTAATTCACATAATACAGTACATGTACTATAGTACACAATAACATTCGTTCTATAGTACATACAAATTAACCAATTTTCGTTGTATAAAAGTCAGTTCCGGTCCCGACTATCTCGGAAAATCAGACTTTTTTATGGTGGCGATTTTGGAAGGGGGTTTTCGGTTGAAACGGAATGTCGGATAACGAGGCTCTCCTTTATATAGTTTTCAGTCTCAAAAATGTTGCTAACTCATAGATGATAGAAAACAACTATTATAATAGTTATTATAATAGTTCAGGATTTATAATAACATTCATAAAAATTTTATCCCTCTCTAAAAATTTAATTTTCGTATTTTTTGTCTATGGAATGAAAATTTTATTAATCAAATATTTTTAAAAAATAACAAATGTGATTGCTAAATGTACTTGTTAATATATTGCCTGCACTTTATTTCGGGGGAGGGGTATGTTGGAGGTGTCGATGGAATAAGGTAGTTTGAGGTAGGGAGTTGGTTCCACTAATAAAATACATTAACTTTTTACTAAATTTATAGACATTTCCAATATGCCTATGAAATTTATAGACACAGTTATTGTGTCTAATATGCCTATGAAAATAAGCATTCTGTCCTTCGCTTCAATAATAATTCCTGCAAAAACTGTTCAAGTCTTGTAAAAACTTAAAATAATTATTTTATTTCAGTTAAAATTATAGTCATAACAAAATACATTTGATCAGAAAGTATTTGACAATGCAGTATTTAGACTTCTATGATAAAATAGTGAACAAACAAAACTAAATTACGAATTAAATGAAGAATGTAATAAATATTTAAAACTGCCTGGTGGTTTCAATGGAAGGAATCATACTTGCTAAACGACGTGATACCTGCTCTAAACTACATTATGTAAATGTATGCTGATGGTATACAAATTTCATCTCTTTGAATCTTTCGACTTATATTTCACCTCTATACTCTAGTGATGACAAAGTTAAGACGGCTAACAACAGCTTCAGGGTGTTCGATCGACATTTTTTTAAAATAAAATTGTTTGTCTTGTTACTGTACAAGTAATACGTGTGTTGAGGGAAAAATTTCAAAAAGAAATGTATGGATATAGCTACCTTAAAGTGGCTAATTTGGCCTTTCTTGGTTCATAACTCATTAACAAACCGTAAGATATATTTTATTCAAATTTTGAGAATATAGCAGACAAATGGTACTAACCAACCTAGAGTAAATTAAAACTAATGATAAGAAGAATAATTTTTAAGTCTAAACAATTATTACTTTATAAATGACGTCTTTATGAATTTCGAGTTGAAATTTTTACAGTTATCTTTGGTCAAAAAAGTAGATCAGTAATACATCAAATTGTTGTTGATAAAGTTTACAATAAATGAGGGAGTTATACCCGTTTGTGCTCTGGACGTGCAGCAAGACTGCTGTTACTCTACCACGTTCCCAGCAAGATACTCGTTGATACTCGTGGCGACACTGGCGGCGAAACGTTGAACTAAACTCCATCTAGCGCCGAACCAAGCCGGTCGGACGAACACCCTTAAAACAGTAGGCCTTAAACAAATCTCTAAGTTATAATTTCATACTTTATATAATGAAACTTAACCTATTACTTTAAATATCAGGAGAACTTCTGATGGAACAACTTAACACGCGACACTCTCCTAAACACACACCTATGTAAAGGTTACATAGGTGTGTGTGAATATTTTACAATACATTTCGATGTTTATGATACGGGAAGAATTAGATTTCTAACTTTAACTAGAATAGTTACACCCCATGAAACACTTCTATTTGAATACTAAAAACAATAATAAAGTATAAAAGTAATTGATAACGTTGTATAGTAATGGATGCATATTATTCTTAATTCCTAAAAATGAATCATGACATATAAATATTTGCTTAATTAGTTATACCAAAGTAACACACACACAAAAATATCGGTACTATACATATTTGGTCTTGTAACACTCTTATTATCCGTAAAATTTGAAAATATTATTCACTTCATAAATATAGTTTACATAGAATGATGATGTAAGATAACAATATAAAAAGGCATTGTTCGTTACTTTGTGAAACACGTTATCCATACGCTACAAAGATTTACAAAAGATTATTAATTATACTGAAATTGAATTGGGCTTACTGTTAAAGATATGTTCCCGTATTCTTTATTTTATTTGAACCACTCAACAGAAAAGAATGTATAAATATGTGTATAGTAAATAACAAAACCCAGATGGCAAATGACAGCGAATGATGTGCGGCCAGTAGAGGTTGAACGCTGAAAGAAATGTTAATAAGATGAGAAAACGTGAGGGGAAAACATCCAGCGCTCGTGCTTCACATTTTACTTGTTTAAATTAAATGGCTTTTAAAGTAATTTGCAGAAAGTACACGAGCCCTCAAAGCATAAGCTCCTTCAGAAAAGAAGGACAACTGTACGAAATTGGTATTAAATATGTTAATGTCTGTAGTATTGTTTGATTGGACATTCACATAATTTAGAATATATTTTTATAACCTATAACAATAATTCAATTCAACTATCTTCTTAAAATAATTTCAACTCTTATTTATTTATTTTATTTCTTCTTTTAAGTAGCGCCATCCTGCTGAAACCAGATTTTGCACAGCAAAATTTAAGGGAGAAGCGAGAAATTCATTATTCATAGCTCTATAGTGCTCTACACTTACAGTAACATTCTGACCGGCATCATTCCTTGAAAAAATGTGGACCAATGATTCCACCTGCCTACAATGCACATCGAACAGTAACTTTAAATAGATGTAACATATTCTCAAAGAATTTTCCTCGATTTTCTCCACTCCAAATCCGGCATGGATTGCTTATTGACGTAGCCATACAACCAGAAATGAGCTCCATCACTGAATAAAATATTCTAATGAAACTTAGAGTCAAGCGCTATGTTATTTCGGCCCTTTGGTTAACTCACAGGGCCGTAACGACCACCGGGGCAACCGGGGCACCGCCCCGGGGCCCCCGAGCCTAGAGGGCCCCGAAGGGGCCCCCGATAGAGGGGCATAATTGCGTACTACTTTCGAAAAACGTATTTTTTATATATTTAAAAATCAACGAAAATTTTATAATAAAAATGTAAAAAACTAGAGACTCATTTTTAATTACTGTACTGTAATAGTACTTTAATTAGGTCTACTTTAATATTACACAGCTCCTTTAATTATTTTTTAATAAATTAATTATTTAATTATTTCTGTCGTTAATCTCTGATAAGATTTTCCAGTTAATTGATACATTTCAAGGCAGTAAAATTAATTTAAATTAAGAACAGAGTCTGTTCTGTTAATCCTCCCCATGGGAACGGCAGTAAGTAACGGTGATGGATGAAATTGATAATTGCGCTCACAGCCTCCTTATCAGTATCCTTATCAACGGCGGCCAGCTGATGTGCGTATTTTTATGTCGATTTGCGGTAACCTTGGCCTTGTTAGTTTTGTTGTTATACTTCATTTTTCCTGTTGATTTAAAATTATTGTTTAGGTTTGTTTGATACTAATATTTAAGATTATATTGTCATTTTTCGTGCTGGGTGTTTTTGAATTCTTTGGAATTTTCAATTTATTTCTGTTTGTGGTTTCTCAATATTTTGTTAGTTTTTAAGAACTGCTTTGTTGTAAATTTTTTTGTTAACTGTAGGCCTAATAACGCATGTATATTTACATACATTTAAACAACAAAATTTAACAATTTATCAGTTTATTTCAATTTTTGAACATACAGTGCGCCAAGATTAATTAAACAACTTAACATACAATAGTGTATAAAACTATCAAAACAAATTTAACTCCACTTATCTAAAAGATTTAAAGAATTGACTTTCTGGAATTGAAAACATGAGAAATCTGATTTTAATATTACAACATAAACATAGTGTTAACATATAGTTTCAGCTACATAATTACTTAAGAGAGGAAATTATATGCACAATTATTTTATGAGTAACAGCGCTGTTAAACTTCCTTTTTCAATTTTGTTGTTTTTATTAATGGTCCCATTGGGCCTATATAGGGAAGCCTAAATTATATAATCGCATATATCAAATTTATGTTTTAATTAGATTTAACGAATTAAAAATTGTTAGTTATAAATAATTAAAGTTATAATTTAAAGTAGGCTAATTAGTTAATTAAATTATTGTTTAAGAAAAATTTTACTGCACTTTTGGAACTTACACATGAATTAATTAAAACTAACGTTTTAGTTTAGCAAAAGCAAACTGTTTTTACGGCACTGACGGGTTATTGTGACACGTATTCAGTGCCGGACTGGCAGCTCTGTGGGCCCTCGGCAAAAATTTTATCTTAGTAGTAAACCTCTAATAAACACCATGCAGACGACAACCACGCTCCCACGGTTCGCGGTCGCGACGACAACGCCTCATAGCTGATCCTGGGGGCAGTGGCGCCTATGCAGACAGCTCTTACGTGGTGATAACGAATAAACAAGTTTGTTGTCTATGCCAAACATAGACACATGTGTGTCTGATTAGTAATCTGATAAGGGCCCATCGTCAATAATTTCCCTTATTGACGATTAGTTTCACAAAACAGAAGGTCTTCTATTATTGATTACTATATTACAATCTACAAAAATTATGAATTCCTTATACCAACAAACGGACGAAATTGATAATGAATTCCAATATGTTCAGTTTTTAAGTTTCGATTTTCATAATAAAAATTGTCAATCACCTTTATAATTATGACTTAAAATAAATTATTTTAATTTTAGATTCTATGGACATACAACATGAAGTAACTGATAAAAAGGATGAGTCTGAAGATAATTTTGAGAAGTGCGATGAAAAAAAAGACAATCATACATTAGAAACGGTCGAAAATGACGATCTTGTCGGCAGTGTTTACTGTCTACACTTCACCCCAGGCGAGCGCTTCAGGAACGGCAGAATGTTTACAGGAAAAAATTGCTGAGGAACATGTATCTAAAGATGAAGAAAATGTATCCATCGACATAGTTTATGATTCATTCCCCAATCTTCCAAAAAATCAAGACACGAAACGTTTGCTGGTGGCATCTGGCCCTTTGCAACCAGACGGGCCGTTTCCTAAAGATCAACGAGGTCGATCTTTTTCAAACACTTATTATTACATTAATAATAAGGCTGGGTTAAAATTAAAACGAAACTGGCTAGGTTACTCTAAAAATAGTGATTGTGTTTACTGCCTACCCTGTTGGTTGTTTTGTTCGGATATACCTAAAGCGCAAGACCAGTGTAATTTATCACTCTTTTCAACCACTGGTGTTCGAGACTGGAAGCATCTTTCAGAACGTATAGTATCTCATGAAGCGTCTAGAAACCATGCAAACACTTGTGTAATTTATGAACAGTGGCGAAAACATAGTACTTTGGAGGAAGTAATTCAAAAAGATTTTGAGAGTGAAAGGAGCTTTTGGCGGCGGGTTCTTGAAAGAATCTTAAATGTTACTCTAACTCTTGCAACATGCAACCTTGCTTTTCGGGGGTCTTGTGAGAAGATGGAATTTAGCAACAAAGGCAACTTTTTGTCAATTGTTCAGTTGCTGTCAAAATACGACCCAGTTTTGGAAGAGCTACTTCAGCGTCCAGGAGGAACAGTGAAGTACTTAAGTCCTCAAATCCAAAATGAACTAATCAATCTGTTAGCACGACACGTTAAAAATGATATAATAAGTGATTTACAAAGTGCCTTGTTTTTTTCATTGATTTTTGATACCACTCAGGATATCTCTAAAGTGGATCAGTTGAGTGAAGTCTATAGATATGTAAAAATATTAAATGATGAAGATGGTAAACCTGTTGAAATTAAAGTTTGTGAGTCTTTTTTATCTTTTAAACAGGTAAAAGATCAATCGGCGCATGGCCTTGCAAATGAAATTTTTAAATCTATGGCTGAAAAACATTTAGACCCATCCAAATGTCGTGGACAGGGCTACGACGGAGCTGCTGTGATGAGTGGTGTGTACAATGGTGTTCAACAGCGCATCAAAGAAAAATCTCCTCACGCATACTTTGTGCACTGTGCCGCTCATAACCTTAATCTTGTGTTAAAAGATGCTGTAGAAGGAAACAGGGTTGTCAGTCAGTTTTTTGAAACCGTCCAAAACGTTTACAATTTCTTCGGGTACAGCATCGTCCGATGGGAAGGTCTAAAATCAATGTACGACAGTGAAAACCAGCAAAGCATTGCAAACGTAACGCTGAAATCTTTGAATCCAACGCGATGGGCTGGCAGGCACGATGCAGTTTATGCGTTAAAACAGAGGTTTGATGATGTGATAAGAAGCCTCACTCGCATTGTTTTGACGTCAAAAATAAGCAGAGAGAAACGAGGCACAACAGTTAAAGAACAAACTTGAAACCTTTGAATTCGTTTTGCTTTTAGTCGTGCAGTGTGAGGTTTTCGGTGCACTGAACATCGTATCCAAGGCCCTACAATCCGAAACTTTGGACCTCTCATTAGCAAACGAGCTTCTGGGAGAGGCATTGCTAAAGGTGACAGAGATGCGAGGGAATTTTGAAGGATTCTTGGCAAAAGCGATAAATATTTGTAAGGTTTGGGGCATAACTCAGAACTTCAAAGAAGGAAGGGTTAAAATGCCAAAAAACATTTTGATGAACTATGTCAAGATGAACGGCTAGTTGATCCAGAATCTTGCTTCAGAGTGACAGTATTCAACCCCATGATTGACACTCTCTTCACCCAGTTAGACCACCGCTTCCAAGGAATTAAATCAGTTTTGGATACCTACCAAGTGATTCAACCAGACTACTTGGCAAATGCTCCAGAAGATGAAATTCACAAGAAAGCCAGTGAATTTGTTAACAAGTTTTCAAATGATGTTTCTCACAGTTTCCCTTCTCAGTTGTGTAGTGTTAAACAGACATTCCAAAAGAAGCTTGTGAAACTGAAAACTGTAAAAGAATTTGCGGAACTTTTGATTGTTGAGCATAGTTCGCTTTCTTCGACTTATCCTGATGTGTGCACAGCGTGCATTATGTACTTAACAGTGCCTGTAACAGTTGCCAAAGCTGAACGATCTTTTTCTAAACTTAAATTAATAAAAAACTATCTTAGAAGTACAATGGCACAAGAAAGACTAAGTAGTTTGACACTACTCTCAATCGAAAATGACAGAGCTCAAAAAATTAATTTTGATAAAGTTATTGATGACTTTGCCTGCTTGAAGAATCATAGAAGGAAACAAATGTTCCAGTAATCAAATAATTTTAAAGTAATTAAACCAAGTTTATAATTTTGTAATTTTGGAATCTTTTTTTAATCTGTTAAAAAATCAATTTTTATCTTTTGATAAGTGTAATAATTTTATTTTGTATAGTATTAAAAAAGTAAATGAGTAATTATAAAACTTTCAAAAATTTTTTTTAACCTTCATAAAATTATTTTTAAAATTAGTTAGTTATTAATAGGTACAGAATGATTAGGCAGATTATTAAACACCATTTACATGAAAAATGGTAAAGGAAATAAAAGCATACCTATATTGTTATAGAATTATAATGAATATTGACGCTCCTGTGCGCGCGAGTAAGGTATTAGGGGGGGCCCCGCCAGCCAGTCTTGCCCCGGGGCCCCCTAAGTTAACGTTACGGCCCTGTTAACTCACGAGGCGTATGGTGGTCAATTCTTGAACGAGCTGTATCTTATAGGCATGTAACCCGAGATATTTCCAAAAAATCTTGTATAAAGTGGATGGGCATAGCTCCATGTCCTGCCCAAAATTACGTTCCACAGCAGCAATATTTTCTTCAGTGTATACTGTTCGATGTCTCTGTAGGTATGAATTATCAACTTGAGTGCACGTGGTACGAAAACTGTTCATGGTGGCGTTGGTGGATCGAAAAACTGACTCGGATGGACGATTATGTCGACCGTAAATTGGACGGTAAGTTTTACGAACTGAACTATTATTTTCATAGTAAATGTTCACAATATGCTAGCGTTGTTCTGGTGTAAGTCTATTCATAGTTAAATGACACAACAAACTGAATCAAAACATATTTCAGCTCTCAAACTGATGCTGTTAATAGAAACAGTGATGCCTATTTAAAAATCACACTTCTAAACAAATATTCATCTTTGCTGCATTTAAATAATACAAACCAAGTAGATTTCATAAAGATACAGTATGTACTTTTTAACAGTATACAACTCTATTCAGCTTTAACACAAACACATTGGTCATTAAATGTAATTCAGTTGTAGTAATTATAATATTTACGCGAGTTTTTTTTTCACGGAAAAAATACTAAAAATAAACTATTTGGATATTTTCCGTTAATTCAATACCACTTTTTTTTGTTTCCGTTAATTCACTATCAATTGATAAATAATTTATTGCTCTAAAAACTGTTCCCCAATCATTTTTACGTCCACTGTGTTATTCCTTATCCGCTAGGAATCCGATATCACTGGCTTTATCTTATCGCTTTTCAAGAACTTACTCACGGAGGGCGCATTCGGATGTAATTCAATCATTGGATTTATCAGTTTGTGATCAACTTTAGTAGCAACCTAACCTAACCTTACCTGAACTAACCTAACCCAACCGTAATTACGATTTAAAAAAAAGTAGTGGTAATGAATTAATGGAAAAGGTCCAACTATTTTCTCAAGAGCTTCTTTTTAACCCAAGCACGATAACTAGAAGTCTCTCGGCCTAGAATCATGTTAAAATCTGGTATTTAAAGGGAGAGTAGTAGAATAAATGCTAAACCCTTTGTCCTACCACTCTAGTTCTTTATTGACTGGCATTCCAACTTTGTTCCTAGTCTCAGTTTATTATGATGAAACCTTTATCGCCTTACAGGCTACAAGTTAAATTGTTTCCGAGAGAAAACATGAATTCAATATTTATTATTAGTTTTTAATTATTTTTCACAGAAAACAATTTATTTTTGTTGAATTTCTAAATACTTATGAAGAAAATACAGTACAATTTTCCATTGAAAATAGTTTTTTCTCTGTGTTTACTATACTCCCACAGCCCCATAGTTCCCAACTATCAATGTCTTACTGCATTAAACTTTAGTACAGGTATTTCAAATCATGAAACAAATGAATCGTTAACTATGCTGAACACTAGAATGATACCCCATCCTCATCTCTGTATTGATTAAAAGGTGTTACTCTCCTCCTGTTGGTAGAAACCCCTATGATTTACTTAACCAGAAACAGAAATCTTAAGTGTCTTAAAGCAAATCTACTTTCAAATTAAAAATAATAATTTTTTAAGTTTTTTTTAAATAAGTGTCAAATTAAGCATTTCTTTGTTTTGTAATTATGTTAATTGAAGGAAAATAGATATTCTAACATATTTTATCACTTTCTGATTTTTACCAATTTGTTAGAATTACTGTGCAATTGAATTCTTAACCCTAATGAAATGTTTTGATATATTACAAAACAAATGGGTATGGTTGATTAAATTGACAGGTATTCTCCAGTAAATCAGCTGAATTCTCTCACAACCTGAATTGCTGTCCTGATTGGTGTTTGTCTAAAGTTGACTTCGTCAGCAGATTTACTCCTTCCTTAGGTGGATTACTGCTCAAATTGCTCACTTTAATTTTAATAATAAAGTTTTAAACTGTAAAGAACTAACGAATGAATCTTCGGTAATTATACAGAACAGAGGCCTTGTCGATTTTTTTGGCTGACATTTTTTTCATAGTAGATACATATCTAATAAACAAGAATACAGTATGATAGTGTTTTTCAGCGGAAAAGCCGGAAAATTTACGAAAATGAGGAAAACCGGAAAATTTTTGTTTTTATAAGTATAGCGATGTGGGTACTCAAACTGCGGAATTTCACCCTGATCACGAATATGACAAGGTATTTCAAATCGGACCACTATTCGATACATTAGCGCCGGAAATAAGCCAATTTCAGTAAGGTTATGTTCTGATATTAGAGGGCTAGATTGAGTATTGATAGGTTAGGTTATGTTAGGTTTGGTTAGGTTATGTTAAAAAGAATACATATTTTCCGCTGGCAACTGCGTCAAGGCCCTATCTACATTATGTACCAGTTAAACAGACGTTTCCCCCATGCTGTGATGTGGCATCTTCAGTGGTATCGCTGAGACAAGCCTAAGTTCTACGGTTATGTTATGTTAGGTTTGGTTAGATTATGTTAGGTTTCTTTAGGTTGTGTCAGGTCGGGTTATGTTATGTTTGGTTAGGTTATGTTGTGTATGGTTAACCAACCTAACCAAGCCTAACATAACCTAAACAAAACTAGCATAACCTAACCAAACCTAACATAACCTACCCTATCAATACTCAATCTAGCCAACAGAATTCATCCTTATTGAAATTGGCACATTTACTGCGCTGACACGCTTAGTAATAGTTTGATTGCAAAAACCTTGTCATATTCATAACCAGTATAAAAGTCCACAAATTATGAGTACCTACAATGCTACATTTACGGGGAAAAAATATTTTACATTTTTGGGCTTTCCACTGAAAAACTGTCATATTCTTGTTTTTTAGCAATGTATTTAGATTTATATTTTATGCTATTTATTGTTTATTTACTTTATTTACTATTTCATTATTTATTTTATTAGTTTTATTGACTTTATTTACATGTGCATATATTCATACAGGATATTGTTTTCATTCATTTTTATAAAAATACTATTCTAATCTTGGTTTAAAGTCATGATATTTTCTATCTGACCAGATGGTCCCGCCAACACAAAAACTAATAGGTGGTTCACTTTATAAAACAAAAAACCAGTTAAACTTTTAAAAAGATAATCACACCTGTAAATATTTAGACACAAATAAATATGTAGTTTACTTTTTTCAATGTTTGGGTGCACTATTTTTAGGTGGTGTAATCGATTTTAGGTCAGTTGATTATTTTGCAGTTTTATAATCAAAATTAGTTAATGTACTTTCCCTTGAGACAGGAAAAATACACATAAATTTTTTAACCACTACTTTAGAACTTGTGGTCTTATGAAGTGTTGAATTAAACTGATTTTAAATCAAGCATAAGACAAAACTGTTCAAAGTACAAGTTTAATTTTTGGTAACTACAATTTTTACTCAAAACTGAAGAGATTAAAATGTTTTTCATTTTTTTTATGTAAAAATATTTATAATTTTAAAGGTAAAAAACACCTATTTTTAACCTTTAAAATTATAAATATTGTGACATTATTTTAAAATGAAAAACGTCAAAATAAAAAAATGCCTAGTTTTTGTAGTAGACAAATTTCCTCCTAAAAATATCCTCATTAAATTTTATGACAATTGGGGTTCCTAGGGCCATTTCTATTTTGAATGATTTTAACAAGTGTATAGGACGTTAAGTTTAGTAAACATTTATTATTAATTTCTTTTACGGATTGTGTTGCTGGCAGTATTTATACAGGATATTCTTTTACATTTTCATTATTTGAGAATCGTAATTTGTACATAATACAATCATACAGTCAGTTGTGATACATTTATTCCCGTTTCAAGAATTTTCATTAAAAAAAGAGTAAAATTACTTTTATTTGTTGAAGACAGATGATCATTCTACATTAAGCTACTCTATAAAAATTTTGTCTTAGTTATATTTCCTATTTATACATTGTACTATTTATGCATATAATATTCATTCATATCTATAGTATATGAATATATAGAAAATGTTAAGTTCGACAGTTTCAGTAAAGTTGACAATAATAGTACAAGAAATATATTTACTTTGAGTAAGTCTTGGTTACAATCTGACCATGACTGAAAATAGTTTTGTTTATCAAAGAGTGAAGTTATGCCATAATCTGTCTGAGCCAATCAAAACTCTGCCTCTGTGAAGTTCAAACACAAAGCGGAAGGCTGTCTGATCAGGAAAGCTTTGCACCATATTGAAGGGGATGGATCTATAATTTAGTTATGTACCTTTTTACATGGAGTATTATAAAAATGCTAGGAAAATATTTGGTAAATTATTAAATGGGTTGAAAAGCCCTCAATTGACCATCTTTCTTCGTTTAGTGTATGTCTGCGATTATTTGAAGGTAAACAACTGACAGATGGCGTTCTAAAAATATTGTATACTGTATTTGGATATAATTAATTTACAGATAGTATTAACTGAAGTCTTCACATTATAACGTGCATGCCATGTAAACAAATGACTGTTGCTTAAATAATTGGTTAAATTGGAATTATTGGATTAAATAAACTAAACAAGATAAAACATTATTTACAATAGAATTAATTCAGTGTGAATTGAAGGGCTTACTCTGAGGAAACATTGACTCACACATTTTCCTTGATTTCCTCAGGCTTTAATATGCATACTTCGAATGGCAGATGTAATCTGTCGTTTATGTAAAAAATTATACATGATATAGTTCAATGAAAATATATGAATTAGTCATTTGGCAATGATTAATAATTGAAATTGTAGATTATTTTATTACTCATTTTATATTCACCATTGTTAAATCTGATAAAAACCTACTTGTTTGTGTTGTAGTTGCGATGGAGTACTACTAAGATAATATACAGTATATACAGGGCGGAAAAAAATGGAAACGCTTTTATAACTTTTGTACAACTCTACTTGTAAAAGTAAATCTCGTACATGATCATGGTAACAAAGAACATACTTTTTGACACCATTAGTGACATTTCATCGTTTCAGGGGGACGGCCCACGAGGAGTTGAAAATCTTTAAGTAAGCCTAGGTCAGGTTTGGTATCAAATGAAAGGTCTATTCAAGATAAATTAATTACCACAAACCGGACTTCGAAATGTTTATCCTTTCCAGAGTAGTAGTCATTTGAATTTCAAATTAACTAATTTGAACAAGATTATGTCTTCGCTATTTAACAGTTTTAAATAAATTATTCAGATAAAAAGTTATACTTTATGGAATACAATTATTTTAAAAAATAAACTATCAAATTATCTATGGGGAAAAATAACGTTGTTATGAAAGCATTTCTATAGTTTTTCCACCCTGTATATATATATATATATATATATATATATATATATATATATATATATATATAAAACATTTCTAAAATAAACTGATTTTGAAATTCTGTAAAATGGTTGATTCAAAATTTTTTAACCAATTAATATTTTAATAATCCATGTGACAACAATCTACATGTTTAAAATGAAAAACATGTTAATCCCTTCAGTTATGTGCAATAAAAGCAATTATAAAAAATTAAACTTTACTTTTAACAGTTTTGTCTCATGCTTGATTTAAAATCAGCTAAATTCACCACTTTATACAGCCACAAGTTTTAATGTAGTAGTTAACAATTTTTTTTTGTATTTTACCTGTCTCATATGAATGTACCTAACTAATTTTGATTATAAAATTAGAAAATAATCAGCTCACCAAAAAACCGATCGCACCACCATAAGGAATATACGATACTAAACAAAATTGACCCCTTGTTAATATCTTTTTGTTCTTCTATGACGTGACGTTACTAAATGTGGCATATGCTGTATGTGATAAACAGTTCACATTTTTGTGGGTAAGTAATGGTCATATTCTAATGCGTAAAGATGATAGTGGTTTAAGAATCAGGAAACCTGATCATTATATGAACAATAAGGATTTTTATCGATTAAGAACAATGTATTTATAGTATTGTTAACTATGGTGGCTAGCTCAGACTCAGATGATTGTTAATATAAAAAGGAATGATTTTTAAGAACTGTAAAATTTCAATAATAATTTGATTTGATAGTTAAATTATTTATATTTTTAAGTATAGCTTGTTAATTTATTTTAATTTTACTTTGACTTTACTGTAAACTTTAAGTTGTCTTGACTGTAAGCAGTGTAGCTTTTTGTATTCCACTTGCTGTATTGTTGACCTCACAAATCAGTGATTAAGGCATCAAACAGTGCAATCTAAGGTTCGAATACCAAACTGAACTGTCAACAGTACTTCACTCATTAAATAGAGTTCATACACAGGTCTGCAGGATATACGAGCAGGCAAGTAACGTTGTAATTTATAAAAAACATTGAATATTTTACAATGTTCAATATCTTTTTTCATCAAGAGATGGGTTCAAATTGATCCTCAGAGGCGTGCTTGGCTTATCCTCAATGGAATTGTGAGGTAGAACATCCTATAAAGGCAACGAAATATGAGATGGCTATTGTATAATCATCGGCATACATTTGAATACTGTATTTTAGACCAGATATGTCGTTTAGCAAGTATAATACCTTTCACCTAATGGAACCACCATCCCAACACAATTGGATGAAACTTTTTTATCACCATCAGTTCAATTTGAGAAATATTCGTCAATTACATTTTTTTAACATTCGAGTTCATCACACATTTTTATTTACTTATTAATTTCCTTTATTTTTCTTGTAATTTTTTTACTTTTTCTATTTTATTTATATTTGAAATTCTATTTTTATTTGTAATTACTATTTATGTTGATTTATACATGAAAAATACATTTTTCTATGATTGTTTTTCCAGCTGATTTTTTATTCATATAATTTTGGTTGACTTGAACAACTCAGGCCCACCCTCAGGCCTCATGCCCATGTAGGCATTTCCTTAATTATAGTACTAATCTTCTTTGTTGTAAACCTTAATTATTAGTTTTATTTTTCTTATGTTTTTATTAATTTTTTTCTCAAACTGTAATTTAGTCAATAATGTATTGAATATGGTATTGTATTGTGCTTCATTTCAATTTTTATTTTATAATTGAATTAAATGTAATTTTTCATTCATTTATTCACATCAGAATCCAAAACAAGAAACATGTTGGCTTTGGAATTAAATATGAAATAAACTTTAATTCAACCAAGAACATACTTTTTGAGTTTTTTTAAATGTCAACATGTGAACACTGTAAAACATCTATATAGTTTCCATATAATTGCAATATTTAGCGCTTGTAACTAGTTCCAACCATTCAAAGGTAGTCATCAAATAAGTTCTACTTGGAACCAAACTTATTCTTAGTTATCGTCTCGTTACAACAAAACATTTCGGAACACATAACTACTATCTTCACCCGGAACAGAAATTATTTTCAGTAACCGTCTCGTTACAACTAAACATTTAGGAACAGATAACTACCAATCTTCACTTGAAACGGAATTTATTTTCAGTTATCATCTTGTTGCGGTGGACAACTAGTCTATTGTCACTTGGAGTGAAACCCATTTTATGTCCATTTCGTTTTTTAACCATCCAAACCAGCTGCAGGGCCTAGTAAATGACTTATTCGTTTTTATTCCTATAGTTATACATTATTCTACAGTAGTATATAAATCCACAATCTTAGACTTTGGAGGACAAAAATACCTATTGTTTTACAACAAGTTATTTTTAGTAACGATACCTAAACCATTAGGACTAAGAAGTATAGCTTTTGTATTTATATTATTTTAAATGATATATTCATGTTATCCGGGGACTCATTACTTTTGGGTTAATTTTGTTTTCATTACAACCTAGTTTTCAAGTGCGCTTAAACGTTAGTGACAGATATATTATTATTTAAAAAACGATAATATTACATCAAATATTTTGATTAATGTTGACAAATGATGATAATAAAGTTTATGTTTGCAACGAGACCTCCAGTTATTGAAAGTAACTGTATTGATTTGACTTAAAATAATAAGACATTTAAAATTAGGATGGATAAATAATTTTCTGTTCTTAATTGAAATAGATGTTTTCATCATATTTTTATTCACTATACATTTGTAATTAAATTTATTTAAAAATCCATATTTTCCTAATGAAAATTGAATTTAATAGGTCATGGTTTGTACAAACCCAATAAGTTTATTTTTTAGATAAATAATGTTATTCAAGATAACTACTGTAAACAAATAAATACAACACATGATTTCGTGGTTAAGTAAATTTAAATAATAAACAAAGTTGTCTCGTTGCAGCAGATTCTATTCCAGAACTAAATGAAACGATGTCACAGCTGGAACTAACTAACCCCAACTGGACAATTGGCCTGGAACAATCCTCACAGTACTGTCTCTGGTTTTAGGCAACGGAACTATTTTTGGAATAGTTTCGGAGCTGTAGTATTTCAAACGTGGAACTACTTTGCACACATCTACATCTTTATAGTCTTTCCATAACACATATTTCCAGTAGTAATAGTAGTGTTTCCATTGTTCTACAGTATTAGGTTGTTTTTGTTGTTAATTTTATCATTATTTTGAGAGGAAATAATTGTTATACTATTAAATTTTGTTACTATTCAATTGTTTAGTTACAATTTATTTTACATATAAATAAAGCATGTTCCTCTATTTGCAGGTGTAGGATAAACCCTTTATGACATTTACTTTTTATGAACAAAAAACAATAAGATAAATATATATATATTTTTTTACTATAGTAAAAATATTAAATATATATGACTTTTTATTACATATAAAAAACAATGCATAAAGAGCTGAAAACATTTTTGAAATTATGGGAGAAAATACATTTTCTAGTCAAACAAATAATATCCCCAGTAACATTACCACTAAAAGTGCCATAAATACATACCGTAGTTTAATTACTCCTGTGATATTTTTATTGCTTGTATAGTAGAGGAAAGAATTTATATTACTTTCATATTCAAATTAAATTTTGCAGTTTAGAGCAGTTTGACAAAGAAAGGGGATTGAAAGCAATTTCACTGAATACCACAAGTGTCCTCTTGAGATCAATTCTGGAAGGATTTAACCAAAATCTTGCAGCTTCTTTTATTTTCTTTGTCTTTGCATTAGTTTTTACAAACTATTACACATTACTGAGGCAAATTACCAACTTAAATTTTTTTTAATTTATGCAAGAATTAATAACTATTAGATGAACAATAAGCTAATCAACAAGTTCCCTACTTATAAACTAGCACAACTGTCTATCTCCATTCCTTTACATTTGTTATCACCAGTGTTTACTGGTGTTTACTTAATCTTACTTAAAAATCATTATTTAGACAAACTATAACTATTTAAATATAAGTGACATTAAATTTTAAAAAACATATTATTAACAGTAAATATGCTATTTACAGTTCTAAAAATGTAATTGATTTATTGAAAAATTATCTTAAGTATACAAAACTATTTAAAAGTTCTTATAATTCGTTTAATCATCTGTCCTGGAATTTGAATGTTGAAGTTTAATGTAAATCTCAACATAACAAACAAGAAGTTTTATGGAGATCTCGTTATTTACTTTTTGATGTACACATAACCTATTTTGCCTACCTTCAAAGGATTATTAAATATGAATTAATTATTTGGCAGAAAAAAGAGCTAAATAATTAAAATAACACTGAACAGAATGATAGTAGTCTTAATCAAACAATATTAGTTTCTTTCTTAAAACTTAAAATGTGAATATTTTGGCTTGGTAATATAATAATCAATTCTGTTTAACATTTAGTTACAATATACTTATAGTCTTAATATTCCTAACAAAATTAATACTATAATTAAATGCAAGAATCATCAGACAAAATTAATAAATAATAACATGATATGTTTATAAAAGATTATTTTCAAAGATTAATATAGATTACAGAAAATTTAAAAACCTATTTTATTCTTGGTTACTGGAAACCCCATTCTATGATGTAAATGATTTTTTGTACAATAAAACTAATATAGTTGCTATATTTTATTCTTTTTTGTTATAGTTTTCATTTTTTTGGAAAGTTAAAAGTTGGTAGTTTTGAACGTACTAGAGACCAAAACTACAATTATATCTAAGAATGTTTGGTATGTTTTTACATGACATTGTCATTAGCTGTAAGACTGACAATATTAATGATTTTAATATAATCCACATGAGAAATAAAGATTAATATAGTTTTGTATTTTCCATTATGTTTTTACAGCAAACAAACTTAAACCTAAGTTAGACCCAACAAATGTAAATATTCCAGAACTCTAAACAGCTATAAATACCTCAATATTGACTTTCCAATGCTTTACCATTTAAAGTTAACAACTTCCCCCATAAAATGGTTTAAAGCTTCAATAAACAAGTTTTTAGTTGAGAAATGTTCGTTCAAAGTAAGTGACTTTTACAACGTAGCCAATCTCATGTAGTTACTTGTTAAAAACTATCCGTATTACACTTTTTTAGCAATACACTTTTTAATTCTTGATTTATAGACATTATTTAGCTTAATTTATTTTATATGATGAGACACATATATTTTTAACAGTAAAATCAGGAGCACAGTGTAATTTGTATCACTTGTTGTTTAATAATTTGAATTTTTCTAGAAATTATTAGTAAAAAGTAAATCTGTTAAAGAGTTTATTACTGTGTGGTCTTTTAAAATAAGTTGTCATTAGTTTGAATATTAATTATGAAATGTCTAACCAGTCTTCAACATATAAATCTGAAACAAACCCACTAAAATATGGTGTCCCGCAGGGATCCATATTAGGACAATTACTTTTTTGTGTCACATTAATGGAGTGCCTAATTTAGGCATTTCCAGCAAAATTACATTATATGCAGATGTATGTTAAAATTGTCAAGATATCACTCAAGCTAAGACAAAGTTTTATCGTTCCATAAACTGTTGTACCAACAAGAAAAGAATACTGAAGCCTTCATGAGAAGAACAATAGTGGTCGAGAGACAAATAGCGGTCATAAGCTGAGAACTACCACTACGCTGGACTGATAACGTTGTTTGACAAGTTCCCTCGGCAAGCGGTAATGTCTTTTAACACATCTTGGGAGCCATGGCAGCCTTACTCCGTACTTCATAGAAGTTTTTTTAAAAATTTTTTAGAATTAAATGTTTTTGAAAGAGGCTAATTTTGTTTTACATTTATTCATTTTCATTTCTAATGGACTGACACTTAGTAACTCATAATTGTTTAGTTTTGTGTAAATCAATACAGCATTATGGTTTGATACTAAGGTCAAGGGGAAAATCTACAAAACTGTATGTTATTGAAATCTCAATCGATTATAAGTATCCAAAATTTCACCACTTTTTAAATCAGGCGATACGAAAATTGTTTCTAACTATAGACCATTATCGTTAATATCCTCTTTTTCTAAATTATATGAGCAAATGTTGCCAGGCAGTTGACACATTACTTGGAAACTAATAATCTCATTTACAAGGAGCAACACAGCTTTAGAGAGAATAAGTCAGTTGTTGGTGCAAGTATTGACTTCATTGAATCAATTATAGAATATGTTGATAAAGGCGAACAAACCATTGGAATTTTTTTGGACCTTAGTGTATGTCATATAAAATTACTAAATATATTGGCAAACCTTCGTTTAAGAAATAGAGCCCTTTCTTGGCTCAAATATAATTTGAGCCACAGAAGTAATTTTGTTGAACTGAAATATAACAATTTTAACCAGTCTACAACATATAATTCTAAAACAAACCCACTAAAATATGGTCCCACAGGGACTCATATTAGGACCATTACTTTTTTTGTATTACATTAATGGAGTGCCTAACTTAGGTATTTCCATCAAAATTAAATTATATGCAGATGATATTACCATAAAATTGTCAGGATATAATTTGAACAAAATACAAATGTCTGCATTTACCCAACTTTCATTCATTCAACAATATTTAGCTGAGTTGAACATTTTAATAAATCTCAGTAAAATAAAATTTATAGATTTTTCTGTCACAAAAAGGAAAAATTAATGCCGGGTATCAAATGGGATTTGTTTTAATGATTATTTTTGGAAGAAAATAATGAAACAAAGTTTTTGGGTGTGTCTGTTGATAACCACCTTAATTGGTATTCTCCACATTAATATCTGACTGTACTAATGTAACAAAAACATTATTTCATGCATACAATAATAAATAATACATATGTACAAAATGAAGGCAATTGGTGTTGTTGACAATAAATATGTTATTGAACTGTGGTGTAGTTTTTTACTATACGTCATTTATAGATTAAGAGTTAGAATAACCTAATGTATTTTGTCATGTAGAGTTGTGATCTGGTACACCATGTGATAAAACCTCAAAGAAATAATGAATCCAAGAATAATGCTGTGTGTCAAGATAATTGGAGGTGATAGATGGGATACTGTGTCACTATTCCGCAGGTCCAGTGACAGTGGAAATGACACCTGTCACAGTTGACACACCTGGTTGCTGATTGTCCATCACCTGTTGAGTCCATCATTCTACATGGAACAATCTGGCTCTGTCAAATAAACAGCTTCAACATAAAATTGTCATAAAATTAATATTATTTCTAATTACATTATAAAATCAATTGTTTTCTCAAAAAGTCTAATTTAATAAACACGAATTTTCTATGTTATATAAAAAGTCCACATTTTGCTGTAACCACTTGCTATGTTTAAAGAACCAAGCTGAGAGTTTAGATGTGTTAATGTTTATTTATATATTTTATTTTTAAAAAGCCTGTAAGTATTTTATGTATCCTGTAAGTTAACTCATTGGCTAATTAATAATACCTATTAATAAATGATTTTTGTATGAAGATTTATTTTCCTATGATCTTTGTTTAACGTATATTGTGATATTTTTGTACGAATTATGAAAAAATAAGTTTTTATTATTATTGCCTTGAATCACTACAAATTTTTCTCTCCTAATATAGTTCATAATTTTTTTTTTTTAGTAAAATGTTATTTGTAATGCACAGTTATTACTGTATTTTGTGTAATTTTTATCCAAGACATGAAGTCAGTTTATAAAAGTATCAGATTTTAGACAGGTGCATTTTAAAACTTGTAACAGGTTAATTTAAAATGTTGGATTAAAAAATGTTGTGATTGTTTTAAAGCCAATTGTTTGACCATTAGTTGTGCAGGAAAGGTGCTGCACTAATACTTTCATCACCTTATAAGGTTTGTTGGCTGTAAATGTCATAAATAAATAGAAAGGCTTATAAATAAATAAAATGTTACTAAACATAAAATAACCAACAAACATGGGCAATAGACAACATGAACTCTCTACTAATTATTGGATGAGCTATGTAATGATAAAATTGTGCATTTAAATATCATATAAGTATAAACATTTCAATATTTAATTAATAGGCATTTTTTATACAATAACAGATACGCTAGTTTTAAGGTATAAAAACATAATTTATTAATTTTAAAAATGCTCTAAAACAAACAATTTATGTATAATTAATGAGAATTTATTTAAATTCAAACAATTTACAATACAAAAGCAATACACCAGTTATACAGTAAAAGGCTGCAGTATAGATTATTTAAACATTTTAAACTAAGTAATAATCAAAATAATTAAACATACAAATATTCATGAACCTGTTAAAACTATAAATCCACAACTATACGGGGGCACCCGAGGTGTGACATGGACTACCTGAGGGTCATAATTGGACACTCGAGGTGCGACATGCAGCGAAAGAGAACCCAAAACTAACACTCGAGGTGCGACATGGCGCTTCGGCTAGCAGTGTGGCCGTGTTGGTCTGGCGGCTAATAGTTGATATATTTACAGTGATAAAATTATCTGAAAACTACAGCCATACAATGAGACACATGATTAACGATGATTCAATAATTAATCATCGCTCAATGACAATTTATAGTTTAACTTAAACAAAGAAATTTATTACAATAAAAATGTTTAACGGCGTCAAATAGTTTAAAAATTTTGTTGTTAGGTTGTTAAAAAAAAAGGTTTGGTTAGGTTAGGTTAGGTTAGGTTGGGTTAGGTTAGCTAATAATAATCTATTTAGCTATGTAAAGCAGATCGGAGTGTCCAGAAAAAATTATAGTTCTAATACTTTTTATTGAAATAAAAATAATTGTATTTCCGGAAAATATTGATTCCTTTTAAGTGTGAAAGTCTGTATTTAATTACACTAGTTATTGAAATGGTGTGATTATCCTAGTAACGTAGGTCCTATTTTGTATATATATATATATATTTATGGACACAGAGAGAGAGCGCGTCTACAACCCCGCAACCCTTTGCCGGGCTACCTGAGGTGGCATGTCGCACCTCGAGTGCCAGTTTTATGGCCCTTTGGGTCGCTGGGATTAACACAGGTAGTCCATGTCGCACCTCGAGTGCCACCAACTATACTATGCTCAAACAATTCACTAAATGAATATATTGGGTTTGCCACTGACCAACTGAACAAGTTAATTTTGAATCCATCTAAAGGCTCACTCATTAAATTTTATGGTAATTTATTATACATTTTCAGTTCTGGGACTTTGAAAACAAATTGTATTCTGGGACTTTAAAAAGGTATATTTAAACTATTTTTATTTCTTGTTGCTTGCGCATGTATATGTATATCAAGCTAAAATATTTTATGGGCATTAATTTGATAAATAATGTCCTGCAATGATCTAATGTATCTGATCCAGGTATTGTCCTTATAGCCTTTTACTTTAATAGTAGTATATTATTTACATAACAACAATTTGTCCTAACTAAGATGCCAACAGGACTACTCTTTGAAAAAAGGAAAGTATGACGACCTAACATAGCTTTCAGGAACATGATTTTTAATCCTGGAACACAGAGTGTGGTGCTCCAGCATCCCAATGGTTCTTAAACTGTCTACCACAGATGCAAGTTTCACCATATTCCCATGATGCTTTGTGTATTCTAATTTAGTAGAGATGGGAAGTTCGGTTCTTTTTAGTGATCCGGATCATTCGGTTCAGGTCAGTAAGTTGACCCGTTCAAATGACCCGTTCACGGGATCCGTTTAATTGTACGGTTACTGACAAGCGAACTCGGACATGTAGACTAAACTTTGTTATTGTGCCATTGTGCACTTCATTTTAACTTAAAAATATTTTAAATACTTTAGCAATTTTAAATAATATATAAATTATTAATAAATAAAGGAAAGGTATAATTAAAATTAAGGAAAATACATTTGTTTAATTGACTGAGTCCTGATGATGCAAACTTTGTTTGTGAAAAGCCTCGACTAATAAATTTATCATATTTTATTGGAATGTTTGAGTTTTTATATAATAGTTTTACTTTATAATAATTCTCCAATAAGTGAGTTCAAGAAAAATGAAGAACATTTGTTTAAGTTTGAACAATGTTTAATGGTACATAATTTTGTAAGTAAATAAATCTGCATACAAATAAATGTAAAGTAACGTATCAAAATATCATGAGTACCGGTAGTTAAATTATTTACAAATTATGGTTTAAAAACAAAATCTTGTTTACTTTCACTTTGATACTCAATATTATTATTGCATGATAAAATAATAATACTTACTGTACCAAATTTATAAAATTCAGCAGTAGCAACTGTATAACTCTCCTCAGAAATCTTCAGGAATGTCAAGTAACAAGAAAGAAACAGTCAAGTTAGGCGAGAGCCATTCATCTAAACAGAATTATTCTGAAAAACATGTCACAACCTGAAAGATCTGATTGAACGAAATGAACGAGAACCGAGACTTGACCGAGACCCGTTTATCTACGCCGGTGATATTTGGTAGCAATTCGTTCAAATTCTCTGTCTAGTTCTTTAGGTTCACAATCGTTCGTTCGAGTCTCGGTCACGGGTTTCGGTCAACGGGTCCGGGTCAGTCGTTCGGTCTCGAAACATATTGGTTGGATCATCTATCGGTGTCGGTCGATACGGGTCCCGCTCGAACGGGTCTTTTTGAGCATTGTGATCCGGATCTCTCGTTCACTAAGATGATCCGGGTCAAATGAACGGGTCGTGACCGAACGACACATCTCTATAATTTAGTGAGGTTATGTTTGACTTTGTACACATGGTTTAGTTGTATCTCTGTTATATTATTAGTGTTATCAAATTGGGGTGTTGTAGAACCCAGAACCCTACCTGTGTGTTTAAGGTGTTTTTTTATTTTTTATTACATATATTTGATTTAAAATGAAATGAAAAATTACTTTATTGACAAATAGTACAAATGGCGAATTTAGGAATATTAAGGCTTTTCTTACACTTAACCCAGTCTAAATATATATGTGGTGGCATTTGGGTGGGCGGGAGAGACTTCATCACCATACGTGTGGGTGGGAGAGCCATCACCAACGTATGTGTTTGTGGCGAATTGGGATGTCACAGTATTATCGGATGACAATGGGTGGGTGGATGAGTCAATATTACTGTGTGACTATGGGTGGGCAAGAGGGTTAATACTGCCGTATGACTAAGAGAAAGTGAGTTGATCAATACCACTGTATATGTATGGATGGGAAGGTGGGTTAATACCACTACATGTGTATGAGTGGGTAAGTGAGTCACTGCCACTGTTTGTATGAGACATGTTTTATCCACAATCCTATAAATGTGAACTTTCTACAATTTGTCCTACACTAACTGACGAGTGCCAATGTCAGCTGGCTCTGTCCCTCATTTGGCAAGTTCCCAAATGAGAACTTGGTCCCACACAGTGTGGCAACTTTCTACTTTGCTTACTGTTACGTTTAAAATATTTTACATGTATGAAACCTCTTACGAGAACACATCACAGGAGTTTGGAGCTATCACACAACAAGCAAAGTTAGTCTAATGGTAAAAGCTTTCCAGAAAGTATCGTTGCCAACTTCCACATTTGTTGCATTACTATAATTATACTCACACTTCTAATTATTTCTTGCTTGTTAAATGTTAAATAACAGTAAATTTAACATATCTAATTATGAAGATCATTAATTTAAAAATAAGAAACTCACATTTGGTTCAGGTGGATAACATAGAACCACTCAAGGAATTATATCTCATTCACAACTCAACAAACAAGAACAATCACTTAATTAGCATTAATAACTATACTCTGGGACATATAATCGGAAACTTATAAGCATATTATGGATGTAAATCCATTAAAATTAGTATGGATGTAAGCAATTTTAAGGTTTACCGCTACAAACTTGTATGTTATGTCTGGTAATGATATGTTTATTTTATAATAAATGTTGTTGTTTCTTTTCACGTCTCAATCACATTTTAATAAAAAAATATCTTTACTATTATTATTTTATTTATTATTATTATTATTTCTTTTTTAAATGGAACTGTCTGTTAGTATTATTTGTTTATACAGTATTCATTATTCTCAAATTAAATTGAATAGAGAACCATAAAATATATGTATAATGTGCGTGAATGAGTTTGTATCTTTATACAAATTATGTACACATAAAATATTCTTATTTTTTTTTATTTTTAATAGTTATTCAAACGCTGGTTTTTTTAATTTAGTTTAAATCTTATGTTAAAAATGGAATCTCAAATCAGGCATTTGCCTTAGAGGCCCTAAATTTTCTCTTTCTTTTATATATTTGTTGTATTTTAGTTTAGTTGCTAATCATATATATTAAATTTGAGCATTTTATTTCTCTTTTGTCTAAATTTTTAGTTTGAGCAGTCAGACAAGAAAAGACACTTTTATAATAAGCAACATGTAATTTTGTAAAAAAAAGTGTAGTTTTTAATTCTTAGTATCTTTTAATTTGCTAGAAAAGTTTTACTTTTGACTATTTCTTTAATGTAATCTTTATAAGAAGGAAAAAATAAATTATGGTAGGCCTATTCTTAATTTACCAAACCTGAATAATTCATTTTCCCGTAAAGTATATCCATAAGAAGTGACGACATATAAACTGTTTTAGCATATGTCACATTCTAAACATACAGTGGCGATGGCAAACCCATTTAAAATATATTGCGCTAGCGAAATAAAATAATTTAAAACACGATAAAGTTTTAATTCTTGTTAACAATACTTACAGTTATGAAAAATACAGCGTTGTTGGTGAAAAATACAACTGCACTCTTAAATGTATGCATATATAAACTCAAAGTTAGATTGGTCAGGTGGGCCCATTAAGATAAACTGGTTTTAAGGGTGAACTTGCTAATATAAAAGATATGAAGGAACTAAAAACACAAACAGTATTTAGATTGAGGAAAAAGTCCACATCAGACGAAGAGGCATTCATGAATCCTAAACGATCTAGAAGATTGACAGGAACTTTCTTTCATAGTAGAAAAGGAACACTTTGTCATAAAGAAAATATGTGGCCAAGCAATCTGAGAGATATGCTAATTGATCATCTTTTAGATATAAAGGACATTATTCAAAACTTAAAAAATATATTAATATATAAATGATACCAGTACAATATCTTTAGCTTCTCAAGCGGTGGTTTGATGTCGCTTGCTTTTGTTTTGTTTCAAATTACTTCTTTGTCAATTTAGAGAGAACTTAAAATTTAGAGAGAATTTTATGAAAGTATTCAAACTGTCAGAGCATTATGAACCATTATCACTTGTTTTTCTTAAAGGTAGATTATAAAAGTAATTTTGGTATGAATGTAAATAAGCATTTAAAACATAACTAACCCAATGACTCATGCTCATATAGTAAGTGAGTAGGCCCTATGGATTCGTGTATGTTTATATGAGTCAGCAGGGGGTCCTCAACGCCGTGGTAAGCATGTAGAAAAGTGGGAGGATTGTGAACGTTAAAAAACGATCCTTTGTCTCACACCATTTCTACATAAAAGGGTTTGAATAGGCATTGTACTTTTTTAAAGAGAGGATGATCTCCTTTTTAGCCTTATTCTACCAATTCCCCATAGACTATTTATCTGTGAGGGGAACTTATTCAGACAGAGTAAGGGGAAGAACCAGTACAGTACAAGGTGAATATTAAATAAGAAAGTACAGTAGACACACTCTTAACCGGCCTCGGATCTACTGGCCACCGCTTTAACCGCCAGCTAATTAGAAACAATGAGTCACCTACAAGTCGCCACACCCTCGGCTATTGTGGGTCTGTTTACTTCAATCTTGTCAGTTGAGCAGGGTGATTTATACATTGTTTATTGTACATAATATACTATTTATTCACAGAAGCTGTATTACCTGTACAACATTGTGAAATGTTTAATGTACAATGTCCTTGAAATTGTAAAATACGTATTATAGCAGTACACATTACAAAATAGTAATACACACTTAAAATAATCACAGTATTAGTCCTAACATTTTTTAATTACAGAACTGTATCCCTAAGAACGTAGCCTCCAAAATTTCGTTTAAGTAAGGTACCGGTACTGTACCATTATCCGCGGTTTCACAAGCGTTATCACAGTAACCCTCTGTGACGTAACCTTTGCGGAAACGAAGTGGTTACTGTAATTCCCATATACTTTGGATTAACCGGCCAAACAGCTATCCGGTCAGGGGTTCGGTCCCATAGTGGTAATTTAAGAGAGCGTCTACTGTAGTGTAATTTTCTCTGTGCATATTTTCAGTTAAAAATTCTAAGAAGTTACGTTTAAAGTAACATAGTTTTTTTTAAGCCTCTTAAGAGCCTTAATCTATACATAGGTGGTTTTTTGTAAGCTACCATTTATTAATTTTAAGAACAAAATATGTAATATATATTTAGAAAAACGTCCAAAATTCATTTTATATTAATAAAAATTTATAGTGTTCTCCTGTAACAAAGCTAAATTCAATCCATCGAGACATATAAGACCTGCCTTACTCACCCCACCTACTTATTATTGACAAAACGATAATAGGGAACTTATTTTGACCATCAAAATTGTTCCCCGCTATGGTCCAGGTAGTATTGGGTGAGAAATTTGATCTGCTCAGCTGGAAAGCAGAACGTAGAGATGGGTTTTGAGATTTTAAGTGACCGTTCTGACTTGGGAGATCCTGTGTAATGGGGAGCCTCGGGGTATTCAAAAATCATCTGGTTACAGTAAAAAACTTACAAGATATGATTTGGATATAATATGCAAATAAATCAGCTGGTGACAGTAGCATTTTTTCAGCACTGACATTTTATTTTCATTTGTGATATGTATGTAGGTCAGGAAATGATTGAAATTCCCAGTTACTGTTTACAACTTTAGAACTAGGCCTAAATATATAAAACACTCTTGTACATTCAAATTTAAAAATATTTATTCATATACATAAACAATGTGATATCATAGAGCGGGAAAAAAATATGGAAACGCTTTCAAAACAATGTTATTTTTTTCTGTAGATAATTTGATAATTTAAATTTTTTTTACAATTGTGTTCCATAAAGTATAATTTTTTATCAGAATAATTTACTTAAAACCGTTAAATAGCAGAGAAATAATATTGTTCAAACTAGTTACTTTGAAATTCAAATAACCGCTACTCTGGAAAGGATAAACCTTTTGAACTCTGGTTTCCGGCAATTAATTTTTCTTAAATAGACCTTTAATTTCATACCAAACTTGACCTATGCTTATGTTGAAGATTTTCCTTCAACTTATTGTGGGCTGTTCCCCTGAAAAGATGAAATGTTGCTAATGGCATCAAAAAGTATGTTCTTTGTAACCATGATCATGTAGAAGATTTCACTTTTACAAAAGAAGTCATAGAAAGTTGTGAAAGCGTTTCCATATTATTTTCTATTCTTTATATAAAATACATGTACAAACTTTGATATGAATTTACTCCCCACATTGAAATTAGTCTGTGTACGGGGAGGAGTATTAATACGATGTTGAGTAAATATGTCAATTGAATTCATTCACTCCTTTTCCAGTCTTGTGTATGCAAAGATAAGGATATTTGAACGTTATACTAAATATATAACATTCAATGAAGTCTGGAACCCCTTTTTTAACTTTTAAACCACAACAGAGATAAACATGAAAGTTCACACACCATTACTGGTGACACTAGCCTGCATTTATGTTCAATTACCGATTGCATGACACCTTTGGGGGACGGCCCACAAGGAGTCAGAACAAAATCTTTAATGAGAGTCTATGTCAAGTTGTACCTCAATTGAAAGATCTTAGTGTTATGAAAACAATGCCGCAAATCAGACTTCAAAAGGTTGTTCCAGTCGGAAGATATTGCTGTTTGAATTTTAAAACTATTCCAAACTGTAAAACATTAAATGTTACAGGTTAAAACAATGTTTAATTTACTAAGATCAAAGTAAGTGTTCAAAATGTCCTCCTCCCGTTGCCTGACAATGTCCTAGGTGATTGTAAAAGCCTCTCACTACATTTTGAAGTTAGTCACAAGGAATATTTTGAGCTTCTTGAGATATGAGTTGTCTTAGGTGCACCAAATCTCGAGGCTTAGTACGATAAACTTTAACTTTGAGGTATCCCAACGAAAACAATCAAGCGGAAATAAATCGGGGGAACGAGCAGGCCACTATACTGCACTGCCTCTTCCTATCCACCTTTGAGGGACTATTGTATCCAAGTATTGTCTAACGTCAACGCCATAGTGTGGTGGTGCTCCATCTTGTTGGAAATAAATTGTTTGGAATTGTGGGCTAAGTCTAGCTTATAGAGCAGAAATTATCTCATTATGGAGCATTTTTAGGTTCAAGACAGCATTTAAATTACCACTGATAAAAAATGGTTTCCAATAATAACTGCCCAAGCATTAAGTTTTTGTGGGTACTGTGTATAAGTCTGTTGTCCCAATACTGAAAATGTTGCTTATTAACAGTGCCATTTAGTGTAAATGTTGTCTCATTTGAAAGTAAAATATTATTCAATCGGTTAATTCTATCAATCATAAGCTCACAAAATTCGAGTCGCCGATCAAAGTTATCTTCGTTGAGTTCCTGAACCAGATATACTCAGTACGCCTTAAAACCTGATTTTTTAAAAACTTTTCTGATTAACTCCCGACACATTCCATGTTTTTGTGCTGCTATTCTGACTAATTCAGTGGGATATTCAATAAGATTAAATGACATCAAATGACGTGAGTTCATCCGTCACTGTTATTATTCGTCCAGTTCTGACACAATCCTTAATGCTGCCAATCTCTTCAAAAAGAGCAATGATTTTAACTACTGTTGACTTGGAGATAGGTTTCAAAAATCCTATCTCCTAACAAATTAGGAAAACTATTGTTAAATAAATGTGTTACTACATCATATGATGAAATATTATCTTACCATCCATGCATCATTAGTAGTGTTATTCTTTGTTATTCTTTCACATTCACTAAGTTTGTGGAAAACCCAAAGAGCCCACTTTCACTTTCTAACTGTAGTCATGTTTTTGGTAATGTTATTGATGAATTCTTAAATTTTGAACACTTACTTTGATCTCAGGAAGTTAAACATTATTTTAACTTGTAACACTTACAGTTTTGTTTTACAGTTTGGAATAGTTTTAAAATTCAAACAGCAATATCTTCTGACTGGATCAACCTTTTGAAGTCCGTTTTGCGGCATTGTTTTCATTACACTAAGACCTTGCAATTGAGGTACAACTTGACACAGGCTCTCATTGAATTTTGTTCTGACTCCTTGTGGGCCATCTCCCAAAGGCGTCATGCGATCGGTAATTGAACAGAAATGTAGGTTAATGTCACCAGTAATGGTGTGTGAACATTCATGTTTTTCTCTGTAGTGGTTTAAAAGTTTAAAAAGGGGTTCCAGACTTAATTGTCACACTGTATATGCTTTCACTCATTAATAATAAAATTCTTCCCTGAGGGTGTGCCAAATTAAACATGGAGCTGATTGTCATTTTTTTTCTAAAATGCCAAGGGGTTTTCTTAACTAGTGTAAGCGTATTTTCAAAAGTGTTTTAAAATATATAATTCAAGTGATACAAAGTTGTGTAATATGTCTTTTTTTCCAAAAAAATACCTAGGCCTAGAGTTGAATGGTACAGACCGGACCATGGTTCTAGGCATGTAGCAGAGGTAATGCAAGCGACATAGTGAATATCCCCAACCATACTTCTCCAACATCTATTGTGTACAGTCTGTTCAAAACCTTATTTAGGTTGGCTGCTATGTTTATATAGTTTGCTCGATAGTGCTTGTGTTATTGAAATTAAATATAAATAAGCGGAATAAAGATTGAGGTCAGTAATAACAATAATATTTAAAATAATAGTGCTTCTTCTATAATATTATAATTTTACAATAAATTATTTGGTTACATGCCACGAGAAAAATGTAAACACTCATTAAATAATGAAAATATATTTTTTAAAGAAAACAAAAAACAGCTGATTTTGTTCTAACCGAGAAAACGGTCATTAGATAATACGGTAGGTATCATAACGAGGCTGTGCTGTAGACTGTGACGTCATATGGGAAAAATCAGCTGGTTTGATTATTCTATTAAATACTGGTAGCTAAAGTATTTTATGGGTACTGTGTTCGAGATGTTTATTTTTTTAACATGAATGTACAACTGTCGTTGGAGAGGGAAATCCATTGATGTGCGTGCTCGAACCACACGCCCAGAACTACTAACTGGTCAATATTTGTTTAATATGAAAAAAGTCAACTATACATATTCTATTGGGAAAAGTATGATGTCAAATTATAGTAAAAATTTTGTTTCATATTTTTAGTTACCGGTACCTATATTGAAAAAAATCTACGATAGCCAAAATGTAGTGAATTTCATATACCGTACTCTTTGGACTAGTAATAAATAAAAATCATAATATTCTTTTACACAAATGAGAAAAATTGCTTTCATTGCTTGTTTCTTAGCAAAAACAACCATGAAATATTTACAGCTACTTAGAATAGCAAATTAATCACTCACGAATTTAAATTAATAATAAATTAAGTTAGAAATATATGATAGAAATATTTACAACAACAGCTAGATGACAATTTACAAAACAATAAGCTTATTTTGACACTAATTACGTCAATGCATCAGAACAAAACTCAAAAGTAGCAGCAACAACTGAGCCAAGTGAGCATGGCATAACAGAAGACTAAATATGAAACTAGCAAACACGAAACTTAGTCACAGTCAATGAAATTAAAATTTAACTTCAAGTAGACAATAAAGGATTCATATCAGTCACCAAATTTGAAATTTCATGTAAAAATTCTGACTAGAAGTATTTATCAAATAGTGCCTTCAAATAGTTATCATTATATTGTACTCATTGTATTATTGGCATATGCCGTTTATATAAATAAATAATCATACTGATAGAGTGCATGTTTAGCACATCTGTAGTGGCAGAGTGCGCTTTTAGTGCACTGTTGACACGGCCGCAGATACCTGTTATTATACCGAGGGTTAAAGCTAACCTTGCAAAACGCCTAAGATTGCCATATCACTGAAAAGTGATTTAATTATCAGTTGGGGGGTTAAATAGAATGAAATCACGCTTTCATCAGTTAATCAATCAAAACCATTAATCTACTCTAAAAGTCTTGTTTTTTTTTATACCAAAAATAATAAAAACGTCTCAGTACCATATGGTACCGATAACATTTTGGAAAAGTCACAGTCAGTGCCAATAGTACTGATCGGAAGTTCTAGGGTTAATAAAGAATAGGTTACAAAATAATTTTTTTTTTTTACTATCATTATATTGTTGTTATTTATGTTTTGATAGTGTTATTATTTTATTTGCATTTGTTTTATTTTGTTTGGAGTAACCTACAGAGTTAGCTTTAAGAAATGTTATGTGCCATGAAAAAGTTATCATTATATTGTACTTGTATTATTGGTGTATGCCGTTTATATAAATAAATAATCGTACTGACAGAGTGCACATTTAGTGCATTGTTCTTGGTTTCTGTAGTGGCAGAATGCTTTTAGCGCACTGTTGACATGGCCGAAGGTGCATGTTACTATTTTTATTAAGACATAACGTTTTTGGTCTCTATGGAATCTATATTAGCTGCCAATTACAGTGACATGCACAGGTTATCGGTTATTTAACACGACATAATGATTTTGAATAGTAGAAGTTAACCAATTTCAGATTGCTTATTGTATGTAAATATATGACACAATTTTTTATTTTACTAACCTAACATTGTTTCTAGGAGGTACTCTCCCCCTTTTCATGGTTCATAACAGCAAATTTACATATATGTTATATACTAGGAAAAATAAAAAAATCATTGTTTGGATATGATTCATAATTTTCATGTATTTACTCATTGCTTCAGGAAAAATATGGCCATAATTGTTACCTCTCTCTGGCACAAGTAATATATGAAACAAGTAGGTAAAAGATAACAGAATTACAAAATAAAAAATTATTACGTTATATTAACAAAAGATTACAAATCTTCAATGTCACTGGGAACATTACCTTCCACTAACTTCATCATCTAAACAACCACTAATACCGTAGCACTAAACCTGCTAAGTTAACTCGTGATAAAAGCTAAAATAAACAATAAAACATTTAAACACTTTAACAACCATAACCTATAACACATATTTACAATAATACATCAAAACAATATTGCGTTTTCAATGAGTAGCCGTCAGTTCAATAGCGCAAACCCTCAGCGCATAAAAACAGCTGATTTATATTTCTTTCGCACCGATCCACAGCCCTATGAATAGTGCTTCAAATTACACAAGAGGGTAGAGAAATCTATCCTGAGGGAGACAAAGGTAGTTGGACATTTGCCATCATTACGTGATTTTTTTCACGTAATGATGGCAAATGTCCAACTACCTTTGTCTCCCTCATCTGATACTCCATCATTAACAAATTTCAAAAACAAATCTATCCTCTCCATTACTGTTCAAAGTACACGATTTTGGCGCATAACGTTATGCCATGAATACGGAAAATTGAATGTATCGCACAGTTTCATAGCATCAGTTGGAGGGTTAAAGCTAACCTTGCAAAACGCTAAAATTGCCATATCACTGAAAAGTGATTTATTGCAAAACGCTAAAATTGCCATATCACTGAAAAGTGATTTATTGCAAAACGCTAAAATTGCCATATCACTGAAAAGTGATTTAATCATCAGTTGGAGGGTTAAATGAGGAAACCATTGGAATAAAATGATCCCAGTACGACACTTTCATCAGTTAGGACCCTAATCTTTCGAAATCCATAAATTTTCTCTGACAAGTCTTGTTTTTTGTTTTTTTTTTTTTTTTAGATTAAGGTTAAGAATGCTATTCTAGTCTGCCCTACAATCATGCCCAACAATTTTTTAATGTTCTAAAGAACATTACATTGGAAAGCATGGCTTAACTAATTAATGAAAATTTCACTTAGTTTCAAAATCATACGCTAACAATTCTAATAAATCACTTACCGAAAATAGAGTAAATCAGTTCATTTAAACAATAGGCCTAGCTGTTACTGCACTGTGTTAAATAGACAAAATATCCAAATGAAATATTGGAAACAAAGAGTTTTTAACATTTTAAAATTGCTCTCATTTATTATAAAAAGAATTAAATTTGTACACACTTGAAGTTACAAATAATGTAATGTTTACTTGACATAAAAACAATCTGATTTGACAGCTTTTATTTGAATTGACATTAAACGTTTTGGCTAGTTGAACTTCTGCTAGAGTATCTACCGGTAGATGTTTTGGTCAATTCTATTTGATGCCTGAAAAATGATATCATCTGAAGACAGTAAATTTGCAAAAGTAACTGAATTAAATTTTCCCAATGAGTAAAGTTCTAGAGTCACGTTAAATCCAGGATATATGTATTTGAAGTTCCAAATACAGGTCAGATTTAAGGGTCTAAATAACCAGATTCAGACAAAACCTGAACCCAACATCTTCAATTTAAGGCAGGAACTGATTTATACATTTTACAACGAATTTAATGCAAATATTTATAAAATGCTTCATAAAATTTTCAAATCAACTATTCCAGAGTGAATAGTCTAATAATAAGGGTTATTCCGCATAGGATAAGGATTATCTTACACTCCCAAAACAGCAAGATAATGAAATGCAAACTCTACTCTAATAGCAGCCAATCCGAAAATGCCTTTTTCACAAAAAGTACATTTACATTAATGGCAGATAACGTAAGACGATCTTTTACAAATAAACAAACTCCACCTTGATCGGATGATGAACGATAACATGTCGAGTTAAATTTTGAAATCGTTAAAATTAAGCATACAAATGTCACTATTGTTTGTTACGTGCTCGGAGAAGCAAACAATATCAGGTAGTTCAAGAGCAATCAATATTTCAAGCGAAATAAATTTACCAAGTAAACCTCTTACATTTTGGTGTAGCAAACGTAAATAGGAATTATCTCCTTATTTCTCCTAATGTGATGAGGTAGGATTTTGATGTGTAAATGTTACAGATCCTTTATTGGAATTTTTATAACTTCTAAAAAATACTTGGCTCATTTACAATTGCAATGCTTTCTAACTGAACATGATTTAGAGCAGAAGTTTGACACATTATTGATTTCACTTTACTTTGTGTAGTGACTGCATGCATCACGATGGGATTCGAAAACAAGTATATTTGATTTATCGTTAGCAGATTGAGGGAAGGCCAAACTACTTATAAAGAAAGCTATTTTCTTCTTACCGAATGAATTTAAGTGAAGCCAAATCTATTGTAATATTTAGTACGATATAGATCATTAAGTGACAAAAAGTACAATTACAAAATTTAGTAGTAAGATTTTTTTTTAAACCATCATTGATTGTTCAAATGAGTCAATTCAATTACGGTTTGCCATACCTAGCCGGAAGAGCCATAAGTATTAGTTTAATTATTTTACTTGTATTTAAAAGTAGACTTTCAACATAGTTGATGATTCGACTTTTGAATAATAATAAATAAAGATGGTACAGTACCATTTTGAGAAAAGCATTTGGCTATTAGCAAGTACAAACATTTGTAAGATCAGTTTGAGATTAAAATTATAAAAATGTTGAATGTGGTATTCATATGATTTTAATCTCAAACTGATCTCGCAGTTATTTGTACTTGTGAATAGCCAAATGTCTTTCTCAAAATGGTACCTTCATTTTGGTTTGGCTAACTTGGAAATGACCGAAATAATGATAATGAGCAACACCTAACACTTTACTATCAAACAAATTTGCTCGATCTGGGTTTTTACCAAAAGCTTAACATAACGGTAATAATGTTAAGTGCCGAACAGTTTATGTAGGTAGTAGGTATAATAGAAGGTCTATGGTAGTATCTCTTAAAGAAATAAGTTGCAGACCCAGAAGCACAAATACACTGCCAAAAGCAACAAATTATTAACAAGTGAAACTATTTTTCGTTAAAAAAATCTTTGTTCTGTTCTCGAAACTGAGGATGACAACTTCAAAAATCATGATAAGGTGCTGATAGCAACTAGGAAATTTACTTTTTTAGCTAAAATGATTATAAGATTTTGTCAAAGGTAGTGTTTAAGAATAAATTGAACTCACTCCTAAAGTCTGATTCGGCATCAAAAAGTTTCTCTACTGGTGTGAAACCTAAGTTTTTGCTTCAGAGTGACTTTCGTGGACGTAATATGAGCCATAAATTGTATGATAAGTTAAACAATAATTAATGTAAGTGTTGTCTGTAAGCCTAATGCCACATTTGAACTGGTGACAGGAATATGTGACTGTGCTCACTTAAAAGATAACTTTGATAAATTGATTTTGTTGTTTCTTTGGCAGGGACAAATAATTTCCCTGACAATTTTAAGAACATAGAATCTGCTGTTAAGGATTTTCTTGATAACACTTTAACTATTAATGTTGTTATATTAAGTATCTTGCCAAGATATGATGTGACAGATCTAAACTACCTTATTTGCAAAACCAACTGCAATATTTGCAAGATAATAAGTATGTATAATCATGCCAAATATGATGTTCTTAATTGTAGCGAGCGGTGTTTTTTTTGCCAAGCATGGCTTTCATCTCAACGCATTCGGAAACTATAAACTCTTTCCTGATAGAATCCACGCAATGAGCAGAGACAGTGACTTTCCACATTTTACAGTTATAGCTGGCGGCAAGTCTATAAATGGGTATGTTTCGACTAATAATATGTTGAAAAGCAACCAGCCCCTTTTTAACTGTATACCTAACTCTTATTTCAACAGCTGGAATTTTTTAGAGAGAAGCTTGCACGGGGCACTGATAACCTAACATCTGATCAACCTATCCCATCCCCTTCAAAATCTTATTGTATTACCACAGAATATGGACAGATATGTGTCTATATTCTGTGGTATTATTACACTCCATCAAAACATTTGTGGCCTGAAATTAGATGCGGATATTTTACATATTCACGCTTTTTGTAAAATCTTTATATACTTTGCCTTTCAGAGAATAATTTAACTTAAGAACAATTTCACTCTTTTAACCCACAGAATTACGCTAAAAATATTGGTAGCCAACCTTTTATCAAATTGACAACAACATATTTTTGTATAATGAGGTGATATTTAAAAGTCAATAATAATCTTTCAACTCTTCATAAAATATTGACTGCAAAGTCTCATTAAAATCTGAGGGTTTTTAATTAAACTACAGTTTAATTTATGTTTGCTTTATATTTTCAAATAGTTTTTTAGTTAGCATAATACGTGTTAGTACATATGCGGTATTTAAAACAACATAAACATTTTTTACCTGAACGTATAAAACTAATACTAATTGATTAAAGCAGATAATTCTGCACTTTATATAACGCTAGTTCATAACACCGAAGATATCATTACATTGAAATTTAGACTGAATACCGGAAGTGACGAAATGTTTCCGACTGCGCGTTGTTGAAATTTAATTTTTATTAGAAGAAGAAGATTCCATTTAATGGTGTGTAGGTTGCATTGAGTTTGAACTTGACAAGTTTCCATTACAAATATGTCTTCAATTATCAAGAAAGGAGTAATTAGTGTAGTTTCATTAAGTACGTTGAATTTTTCTATTCCTTATTTTGTTACTACTTTAAGAATATACTTAGTAGTCAATCTATGAAAAGTTACTGTAACATCACAAACTTCTTAAACACATTACAGTTTCTATTAACATTCATTCCTTAGTTATTGACTGTTACTCTTATCAAATAAAACTTTAAATGATTAAGCTAGGACTCAACTTTCAGCAAGTTAGAGGATAGGTCTAAACTAGTTAATTGTATTGGATAAACGTCAAAGCTAGTAGGTTGTACATGAACAAAGACTAGGGTAGACCTGAATTGAGTAATCTATGAATTCATGGTTGTAGTTTCGATAGTGATGTCATGATTTCAGTAATCATAACCAATAGTAAGACTAAATCTACTTTTACACTATAACATCAGTAGCTTTGAAATTTATTCAATACAATTAAGTAGCTTAGGCCTATCTTCTAACTTCTCAACATCATGATAACTGGCCTATACTAATATGTGCAGTAGGCCTATAGCATGCAATGAAACTTAAAGGTATCATGGATTTTCTTGCTGTTTAATTTGGTTTTATTATAACATAAAAAACAAGTTTGCATTTCCTAAAATATATATATATATATATATATATATATATATATATATATATATATATATATTTGCTGAAATGTTGGTTCAAAGACTAAGGATTCGGAATGCAGAGTAGGCTAAACATTCCAAGTTTCAATCCCAACTAAGCTGATAGTTAATAGCTCACTTGTTGAATAAATTTCAAACAAGCCTTCAGGGCCTGTATGAATTGGTGAGTTAAATAAAATGGAAAGGAAATTAAATTACATAATTAAATACAAATTACGTTATTCTTTGAGTAGGGTAAAAGATTGTCACTCATAACAAGAAAATCTACTTGCACTATGTAGGTAAGAAGCCAGTTGATGATAGAAATGGCACATATGCATATAAGGCATGTATGTTCACATAAATAACTTACATGTTAGTTATGTACACTACTAGTCAACACCCTTACATATGGATAAACACATACGGTGCTATTGACCAATGGTGATTCTACACAAATGGTGGTGTTGACCTACCCGCCCTCCAAGACATGTATGGTGGTTTAGACCCACCCACCCCTGCAGAATGTACAGCGGGGTTGTTTTACCCATCCTTTCAGACATACACAGTGGTATTGACCCTCCTAGACATGTATGGTGGTTTCCCTCCATAATGTACAGCAGGTTTGTGTTACCTATCCTCTTGACATACACAGTGGTACTGACCCTCCTAGACATGTATGGTGGTTTAGACCCACCCACTCCTCCAGAATGTACAGCGAGTTTGTATTACCCATCCTCTCAGACATACACAGTGGTATTGACCCTCCTAGACATGTATGGTGGTTTCCCTCCATAATGTACAGCAGGTTTGTGTTACTCATCCTCTCAGACATACACAGTGGTACTGACCCTCCTAGACATGTACTCCCCCCCCCCCTGTAAACGTACGGTGTGGTATTGTGTATCCATTACACTGCAATGTAATTTCCTTGTTAACCACAGCTCTGATGAGCACCACCAGCAATCCAGTATTTCCCGCTCTTCATTTGTAAATGAACAACTTGTATGGTCTCCCCTTATGGTCTGGATTTTGTTTGTTTATAGCATTGTACTGTGCTACCTGCTATTCATGTAGTAATTGAATGGCTGAGATTATGAAGCCTTCATCGCCTTAGCTATATTGTTATGGTATGAAAAAGCTAAATGGTAGTTTAGGAAGCACAGTGAATAAACAAGGTTGTTAAGTGGGGCGAGCCACAGTGGAGCGCCTGTCAAAAACATATAAAACTGTTAGCCAGAAAATCGCACAACTGCGACAGTGGAGCGCCTAACTGTGAGGGTAACCCTTGTCACACTGGACCCACGAAGGTACGACAGTGGAGTAATATTCCATAATTCATAGTTTTTTTTTGGAAAAAATTCCAGGTTACTGAGCGTAAACTTAAGCCCTTACGAAAGAAGACGAGAAAAGATTGGAAGCAATTACGATGTGAATTTGGAGAAGGATGGAGAATATAGGGTGGGAATAGAGTGAAAAATGAAGAAGTGATAAACAGAGTGTGCAAAGAAAGGGAAATACTGAAAACTATCCTGAAGGGGGAAAATAAATTGGTTAAGACTTGTGATGAGAGGAGAATCCCTGGTGAGAACAGCTATTTTCTCTTTACCATGTACCCACCCTCCTATACACGTACTATGGTAATGACCCACCCACCCTCCCATACACGTACTATGGTAAAGACCCACCCACCCTCCCTTACACGTACTATGGTAATGACCCACCCACCCTCCCTTACACATACTATGGTAATGACCCACCCTCCCTCCCTTACACGTACTATGGTAATTACCCACTCGCCCGCCTATACACGTACTATGGTAATGTACCTTCGTGGGTCCAGTGTGACAAGGGTTTGACAAGGGTTCCAAAACTAAGGGGTCTGAATCTATGATGAGATTGTGTTTAACTTGAAAGCAATCTAATTGTAGATTATACATTTGTTTATAAAAATAAGCATACATGTTATTTACATTAGATCCAGGTTTGATTCCCGGTTTTTTTCACAAATTTTACACTTCAAATTTCTTTAGAAATAAAAAAGCCTTCTGGCATTGAAATTGTAAATATAACATAAAATAAGCTGTTATAGTCCGATTCATTGACACGCTTCTAAGTCATAGAAATGGTGTATTTATAAGATGTAAAATCGTGGATTAGTTGGCGTTTGACATGTTCCTCAATAACTACTTTTCATACTCCTTTCTATTAAATCAAGGCTTAACAGGTTGAACCATCAATAATGTATAAAAGACGCATTTAAACTGAGTAATAAGTTGATAGAACATCTGTTTGTGGTATATATTTTCAGTTTTGTAATAAAACTAAATACCTTTAACATATACTGTAGTTATGTAATTAATTTAAATAGTATTCTGTCATGATTGAGTCTCATCCAATGCATTATTCTCATACCAACCAACCAACAAGTAGATGACAACCAAATATTTCAAATCTTTGAAGACTTTGGATAGCATAAATTATCAAAAGACATTTATTATCAAGTGATAATTCAATATGCATGACAATAAACTTCAAAATCAAATTATATTATAAAATATCTTATATTGTCCTCCAGTCTCAGAACATTTATACATCTGAACAATAAAGGCTTAATTTAATTAGACAAAACTGATGAATTAGTTATTTATCTTCTTTCAAATGTAAAACACATTTTTAATTTTTAAATAAGTTACATTATTAATATAATTATATTTTGGACTCAAATTTATTTCATTTGATTTTTGTCCATGATGCGTACCTTGTAGGTGAAATACCTCAAGCAAATAAGACGTTTATTTGAAAATTCTGATAATGTACATGTACAGTATAATACATTTTATTAAAGTTGTTAGTATATATAATGTTTCATAAAATAGTAAACAAAATACAGTACACTCTTGATACTCCGACATTTACTAGTCCGACACGTTTGGTAGTCCGACGCCAGATCAGATGACGTACTGTTTACTTAATACTGTATGTAATAAACCTTTCTGTGTTACTGTACAAATGTTGTATAATTTCTTTGCTTACATTTATTCGATTGTGTTGTCAGCCTCATTTTATCACGGCTGATAGCGTGGAAATTCTAAGAAGGGTGTACGTAGTGCATTCAGTTTTATCTTAGAAATCACAATTCTCGTGAATTACAATGGACATTTGGTAATCCGACGTTTTTGTTAATCCGACACACCGTCGGTCCCTTAACTGTCAGATTATCAAGATTAAACTGTACAAACAACTATATAATACAATTATATTAACTGATAAATCTAAGTTTTAGGCTTACATACATAGTAATGTTTTTTTATATAGATCTCAGTATATTAAAAGTAATCATTTCTTCTTAAATAAAGTAACCGAAAATTAAGCAAAAGTCTTTCACAAGGAAAATGATATTTTTGTTTTAAGATAAGCAATATCTTTGTTGGAAACTAGATTTAAACCACCAAACTAGTTAAGTGTTTTGGTATTTATTAAAAAAAATATTCTATATTTAATCAAAAAGCTATGGCTTTGATGTCAGTACTGACATTCTCAGCCATTCCTTTGCCATAGTTGTAAAATGTTAATTGGTAATATAATCAACATTTTTTCCTACACGACTTTCGAGTACTTTTTCATTTTTTGGTAATTTTCTTTGATTACCAATAAAAATATACAGGGTGTTTCGCAAGAGGTTGGCACAACTGCAGGATATGACAGTAGATATAAAAACAAGCAAAAAAGTTCCTGTAAACATGTGGCCTATCTCGCCTTCTTAAGTGTCTGTCTGTATGTGTTTTTATTTCAAAAATTATATCTCAAACATGGTTTGAGTTAATAAATTTAAACTTGACACATTTGCTAACCTAGTTATGGGTAGTCTAAAATAAAAGAGTAACAACATTATCTCTATCAGTTTCAAAAGGGTAGCCAAAAGAAATGTTAATTGTTTGTATTGAAAATGTATTACTCTACTTTAATTTTGTAAATTTAATAACAAATCCAAAGATACCTCAATTTTAAAAATAGGTTTGAAAATAAAGAGTAAAGCTTTTTTCGTGTATACTTGTTTAGGGGGTTTCACTTGTATAAAGTTTACTATACTATAAATGTATAACTTCACAGTCATTATAAACAGCTGTTTTTAATTATGTTGATTAAAGTATGCATTACTGAAGAAGGGCGTCACATTCCACAGCATTTATAATACATTTGTAAATCTTGTGTTTCATGTAAATAAATTTCGTTATTAAAAAAGGTTATTTTTTTAGGAAACCTTAAACAAAAAGAAGCATACATGAAAAGGTGCTTCACATAATAAAAGCTGATACGGTATTTAAAATAATTAAAAACAGCTGTTTATAATGACTATGTCTTTATACATTTGGTTAGTAAACTTTATACAAATGAAAAACCCTAAACAAGCATACATGAAAAAGTGCTTTACGCTTTTATTTTCAAACCTATTTTTAAAATTGAGGTATCTATGGATTTGTTATTTAATTTACAAAATTAAAGTAGTGTAATACATTTTCAATCAAATAATGGTTTTAATGTTATTTAACTTCTAACATTTCTTATGGCTGCCATTTTGAAACTGATGGAGATAATTTTGTTACTGTTTTATTTAAGACTACCCCTAACTAGGTTAGCAAATATGCCTAGTTTCAAATTATTAGCTCAAACCATGTTTGAGAATAATTTTTTTTAAATAAAAGACACAGACAGACAGACACTTAAGAAGGTGAGATAGGCCACATATTTACAGGAACTTTTTAGTTTTTTGCTTATTTATATGTTTACTATCATATTATGAAGTTGTGCCAACCTCTCGCGAAGCACCCTGTATAAATGAGAATAATGCAATTTTTTCTTTTTTTATAAATTTAATTTATATACTCTCAGTTCATTAAGAGCAGCACCAAAACATATACTGCATTTTTAAATAATATGTTTAACAAAAATATTCATAATAATATACAATTTTTATAACCGTAGACTGGCCCAAGCACTACTAACTTGTATGATTGCGTTACATACAAGTGTCCAACTGCACTTTTCTGCTTCCTATCATGTTTTAAATATAAAGATAGTGTCATAATATTGAATGAATTATACCAAATAAAAGTATTTATTATTGGCTTTCTACTTGTGACAGCTAACATAGTAAATAAAATGAAAACAACTTTATTTTTAGGGCGAGGTTAGGACTAGACAGTTCTCTCTACCACCTAACTTTAAATATATATATTCAATGATATGATATATAATATATATATTCAACTGCAAATAATATTTGGAGCAATATTATTGAGGACAAAGAAAAATGATCTATTGAGGAAAATTCGTATTATTCGGTCAGGCTAATTTTGAAAGAGAAAAAATGTTAAATATTAAGTAAGTAAAATAGCGTGTTTCGTTTTAATTTCCATATTTTGTTGGTTTTAAAATATTGTAGCCCACAGATTGAGTGTAAATAGTATTTTTGTTTGAGTTTAAGTATTTTTTTTTTTTTTTTTATTTTAGATTGTTTTAAATCTGTGTAATTGTAAAACAAATCACTTAGTTTAAATTTAAATGTATATTTATTATTTTAGAATGTTATATATATTTAGTGTTAAAATTTAGAAATACAGATTCGTTATTTACAAGCCTATTTGTAGTTATTGACCTGTTTGTAACTCTTCCTTATCTTTGAAACAACTTGCCGATTAATAAAATTAATATAACTTTTTTAAATCATTGCTTGGCTTTTATGAATTTGCATAAACTATGGTTAATATTTCATATTAATACTCATGGGTTAAGGGACAAATCATGGACAAAGGAAGAGTGTCTACGTGTTCCTTTTACATAAAACTAAATAGTATCAAGTTTATAATTTTTATTCAATTTTATAATCAAGATGACTATAAATACATTATTATCTTAGTCTTCGGGAGTTGATGGGGTAAATGTGATGCAATCCACATCTGAAGACCAAGATAGTTAGTGTGCATAAACAGGCGTGGATATGTTTTATCAGTGCGATAACAAACTTATTTTAAAACAAGTCTGCAATAGTTAAACCACTTATTAATTCAAATAAAATGAAACATGATTAAGAATACTTATCACAGTACATTAATAGTTTTGATTGATCTTTTAGGATAACCCCTTAGAGAATCAATGTTACACTTACTCTTTCAAAATATGCAGTGCACTTAATAAAGTCAGTATGATTGTAGCCATTGTGATATTAGATTGGTAGGTATTTAGGAGGAGGCTCCACGAGCTGAGCTCTGTAGCAGGTAGAGTGCAGAAGACAGGTAGTTTTAGGTACGACACAGGAGCACCTCTGCAAAGGGGTAGGGAGGCGCTCCTGAGTCACACCCCTAGCAAAAATTATTTATGACAACCCCTCAGCCAGGTAAGAGGCGCTCCTATGTCCCGGATTCGTTAAATGAGTAACTTGTATATGTATATTTTAAATCCTATTTTATATAGATACATGAATACACAGCAATTATTTTGAAATAAAATTTCTTCTTCTTATTTTACTAAAATGAACAATTCTATAAAAAAATTAAGGTGAACAAACAAAAAATTTAAATGCCCTTATGGTACAAGTGGAACAATTCTTTCTGCACATTTAAAAATACAAAACTCCAGTATAACAATTTGTATAAAATTGGTGAGCAGAAATTCAAATTAGATAATTTATTAAATTGTATTTGTTTCCAGTTAAAAAATTGCAAAGATAGGTAGTAGTCCCTTGCATAATCCTGTTTGTCTGTAAAATGCTCTTCCGAAAACTAGAAAGAGAATTAATGATTATGACAAATTAAAAAAAATGAAAAGATTTGTATGATCAGTCATTTTGTTATATACATAGCAGAGTATTTAAGCATACACTATCAATTTTAGTTTAGTCTATTTAATGTATATTTATATTTATTTTTTATCTTAACTTGTAGTCATTGTACTTTGACTCTTATTTCTTGCTGTAAACTTTGGCCATAAAGATTTCTGATCTGCCAATAATTACTTTATGCGTACATAATTATTTAAGGCCTTTAATCAATCAATATCCTATCAATGTTTTCAGAAAGAAATTTTATTCTTGATTTTTGACTAAGAATAAAATTTCTTTTATTGTTTATTGATTAATATATTTTATACACTGAATGATTTCTTCTATATTAAAGATATTTATGTTAGTATAGCCTAAAATCACTTTTTGTGTTTTGAAACTTTAAATTTTCATTTATTTGTTTGATTATAATTAATTTGGTAAGTTGTTTCTTGTCATAAGCTGAGTTTACATTTTATCTTTGTTAATGGTTATTTACGTAGGCCTACGTAGGCCTAGGAAGTAAGAAAAATTTGAATCTTCAACTAATTTACCATTCAAGGGAAATGTTTACTATTCAATGATTGTTAAGGTTGAGTGGAAGAAAGGACTTAATAGCTTAATAGTTTTGAGCGAGCCGCTGGCCGTGTTGTCTAAGGCGTCAGGACTTTGAGCTTGGGTTAGAGATGGCTCTGGTTCGAATCCGGCCTAGACCGGAAGATTTATCAGTAATATACACCTTCTAGTGTACTGGTTCGCCCTCTTACTTTGTCTGATTAAGTTCCTCGCAAAGATCAATAGTCTATGAGGAATGGGCAGAGTAAGGTTAAGAAGGAGGTTGGCCTCTCCTTAAAAAAAAATAAATAAATAACTGGCTAATAAAGACAATTTTCATTTCATTTTTATGTTAATTTATGTTTTAATGTGAATGTTTTAATTATAAGTAAATCATTCAACTGTTAATAGGGTATCACATACCACACATACATCTTACAATTTGAGCTATAATAGGGTAATTTGATTTACTATATTTTTGTAATTTTTATATTACTAATATAACTAGGTACAATTACTTTATCTAGTTTTAATTGCAAAAGGATTATTGATAAGGAAATACTACTAGGCTTAATCATCTGCTGAGTTATTGACAATATCAATTCTTGTATAAGCCTGATGATGTTAAAGAATTATAATTAGTCTACTAATGTCATCATGAAATAGGAACTTACCTTGTACAGTATTACTTGAATTTAGTTGACAAAAGTAATGAACAACTTGTACTGATAGTAAATATATTTATCTTCCAGGTGTTATTGAAATGTTGGAATCTATTTTTGGAGAACTGCCACTGGAACTTAAGTTAATCATGTATTTCGTTCCATTGTGTGTGATGATAGATGGCGTCATATCGAACTATCAGTGAGTATATAATAAATGTAAATATTGATGCAGGGATTGTTAAAGTATGTGTCGAAATGCATTTTTAAGTATGATTTAATGTAAACTTATATTAAACCTAAAAATCATGAGGTTAATGTAAACTTACAGGCAGATCAGGCACCAGTATCTAACTTGCAGAACTAGTGTTAAAATGGACATCACAGATAAATGAGGAGATTAGTAAAGTCCTATTACCCTGAACTTATATGGTCTGAGTGTATGGTCAAACAATAATTGCATACACAATGAATTTTTAATTTCAAAATACAACACATAGCTCAAAATAATTAGGTTGGGCCTTTTCCAACCCTTCCAGAATTTACTTTACTTGTACTTTAGTATCCAAACTTTTACACAAAAATTAGTTCTCATGCTTAAACGATCGTTGGAACAAAACCAAGTTTTGTACAGCCGAGTCACCCATGTTATTGTAATGGGAAAATTTAGATTTTCAACCCCTAAATTAAACCCCTGTTTATTGAAATGATATAATGTTTAATTTTTCCTGGGGTCAACATGGTTAGATCTACCTTCAGTCCAAAATTTTAAATTGTACAACACTCAGAAGTAGGTAATCATTTATGTCAGTGAGTGATCCCAACCCAGCTTTATATTAGAGTGACTAGGGGACATACCTGCATGCTTCGCGTGCCAACCCTGTCATGTACTGCGCTCATGAGGGAAGCTCAGCCTACAGCATCACCTGGGGACTCTGCCTTTAGCCTCTTTGCAGAGCTCGTCCTATGACCCAGCTAGGACACTACTACAGCCCAATTTTTGGAACTCTGCCTGCAGCCTCACCAAGATACTTAGCCAGAACATTCATGAATTTTGGTTTTTGGGGCATTGGAGCCCATATACATAGTAGTTTATTAAATATGACTGCATATTAGGAATCATGAAAAATATACCTATAATTTGGTACCTCACTTGGGTTACTCATTTTCTGATTTTGGGGGGCAGAGCTCATAAACGTTGACCATTCAAAAATATAATGGTATATTCAGATTCGGGAGATAAATGCCTTAAGTTTAATACCCCACTTGGCCATTAATTTTAGTACAACCCTTTTTTTCTATTTGGAGAAAGTTTTTAATTGCCTGAAATCCTAAATGGTCAAAATGTTTAGGAAATAAATGTAAACAAATTCTTATATAGAGCATATAATCTTATTCTGAAATAATCTTATGAATGATGCTAACAAATATGATTTGGCATGAGGTAGAAATGACATTGGCAGGATAAATGTTGGAATTTTGGCTTATATGGAGCTTTGTCTAAAACCCAGAATAAATTAAACATTTCTTGTTCTTTGGGATATAAGCTATTTTGGCATTAAAAGTCCTAAGCATTACCCTACTGGTAGGAACTTAAATTTAGCATAAGGCTAAACCACTTTAGATCAAACCACCATGAAAATTCAAACATGGCTACTTTTTCTCAAGGAAACTTTGGGTGTAAAACACCTTCCTTTGTAGAAAAAATTGGCTAAGATACAAAACTGCAATAAACTATGAAAAACTCTAAATTTTGTAAAAATAAAAACATACATATACACATAATAAATGACATGTTTAAATTTCACCTGCTCACCCATATAGGTACAGAGGTATTGACCCACTCACCCACCCGTACTCATACAGTGATATAAACCCACTTGCCCACCCATACACATACAGTGGGTGGTATTGACCCACCCGCCCACCGATACACGTACAGTGTTATTGACCCACCTAACCACCCATACACGTACAGTAGTATTGACCTATCCGCCCACGCATACACATACAGTAGTATTGATCCACCTACCCACCCATACACGTACAGTAGTATTGGCCCATCTGCCCTTCCATACACATACGGTGGTATTGACCCACCTACCCATCGATACACGTACAGTAGTATTGACCCATCTGCCCACCTATACACATACAGTAATATTGATCCACCTACCCACCCATACACGTACAGTAGTATTGACCCATCTGCCCTTCCATACACATACGGTGGTATTGACCCACCTACCCATCGATACACGTACAGTAGTATTGACCCATCTGCCCACCTATACACATACAGTGGTATTGAATAAATAATGGGGGCTGAAAAATAAAAAGTTTTAGAAAAAGTGTAAATACAAACTTTAAAAATTCAAGCATGTGATATAAAATGAATACTGCTCCTCTCCTAAATCTCTATTTACATTCTGGTTTTTGAATTCTTAATATATTGTATATGAGCCCAGTAATAAAGAAAACACACACACACACACACACACACAAACATTATATACTTAGCACAGTGAATGAAATGTAATGAAAGGTATTCTTCATCTTAGCCATTTTCATTACACATTTGTCTTTGATGTATGGGTCCAGTTTTATGAAAACAAAATTACTGAATACTTTGGAAATCACTAAATGTATCAAAATATATTTGACTGAGGAACTCAAATTAAAGGTTTATTCACGCAGAATCTGAATATAAGAAAAAAGGGAATCCATTATTATGCTCTCGGTATTATCCTGATTGGTTGTATTTAACAAAAGATTGTAAAATAAACACCTCATTTTTGTTCAGCCACCAATCTTGAAATTTCAACATGACCGGTTTCAAAATATGTCCTTCATTTTCAGGTGCACTTCACTTTGGCCTTTCATTTTATACAGTAACGTTCAAATGCCCTCACTTGACTGTTTTGTGAAGGAACAGAAAACAGTTAAGTAGAGAAATTTGAACTTTAGTGTGTATAGTGAAAGCCCAGAGTGAAATGCACCTGAAGATGAAGAACATCCTTCGAAACTTGTCATGCTGAAAAAGTCAAGATTGGTGGCGGAACAAAAAAGAGGTATGCATTTTACCAAATATTGTTAAAGAAAGAATTTGTGTATTGTTGACCCCCATTGCCCTAAAAACCAAATTCGAAGAATATTATAGGAAAGCACTTTGAAAACTTACTTGTGGAGGTACTTGATTAAAGGGTTACTTTTCTAGAATTTGTACTAGGATTTGTACCCAAGGAATGAAAAGAATATAGAGGAGCAAAGTTGGATGTTTGTGGGCAATAAGTGTACTTTTAACTTCTTCTACATCTTGATGATGTAATGTAAATTTTGTCACAACAAATTATGTTACAATTTTGGAATATATATTGTTCTGTTCTAGGGCACGGCAAGCTAATGGATTAAGACCGGAGGACACGAGAGAGCTAGAGGCCATGACCCCGCTAGAGGAAAGGAAAGAGAGCCAATCCAGCCTGGAGGATGAAGAGGACATGCAAGAGGGAGATGAATAGTATTAATATGTTATTTATTGGTTTTTAATCCTTCCCAGGTGGCTTCTATAACATTATAAAATCAAAACTAAAATGCCTTGGGTAAAAATACAAAAATAAAAGACTGTATATTTTAGTGATACATTACTCATTTACGATTGCACTTTTACTTATAATAATTTTGTCTACTATAAACATAAAAAAAAATGTTGTGAATATATCTTCCAACTGCCCACTATAAGTTATTATTTAAATAGTAATAAATATATATATAATCAAAATTAAATGGCTGAGATTATCTGAATAAACGATGACACACATTAGCAATTTAATTATAAAAAAATATTAGAAATCACCTTTTCTTACTTTATAATAGAGTTATTTTTTTTTTTTTTAACAGTACCGTACGTAATTCATCTTTTTATAAAAACCTTAAAGGATTTGTGTAGTAATCCTCTTTAAGCTCTCAAACAGTAGAAAAGTACACTGATACAGCTGCATTTTACCTGGGAAGGGTTAAAGTTGTCTCTATGTATGTTTATCTTTAAAAAATATTTATAAAGACGAGGTAGTCCAATAAATAAAAATGTATTGTTTCCTCCAGTGATTAGTTTTTTGTTTAGAAATTGTTGCTACATTATGTTAAAGTACAATTTAAACATTTTTTTATATTAAATGTCTTAATATCTGTTTATGTCTGAGATGATTTTGTATAACTTGTTACATTGTTCTGTTGAAATAAAGTTTAAATGTTTAATTTATTTTACTGTCATCATTCTCGCTAACTGAACTCAGAGATGTTTTTCAAATATTTATTTATTGTGTATATACATTACAAGCTAATTCAGATAATAAAACCAGAAAGTCGTAATAATTATAATAAAATATATGGCATTCAACAAATGCTACAGATGTTATCCAAGCAAATGCAAATGTAATATAGTTGAACAGTTGGCAAACGTGGACTAATTTCAGTTTTGTCGCCACTAAAGAAAATGTTATCACCTTCTCCTTACCGTGTCTCATCTCTTCTTAATCCAGCACTATTTTATATTATATTACTAAGAAACTTCACTCGCCAGTTGACATGGGCTCACAGGCCTGTGTCAACTTTAGTCAATGGGTGAAGTATTGACCATTGGCCCAGTGGGTATTCGAACCTTGGACCTTGCCCTCTACAGTCTGAATCCTTATCCACTGAGCCACCACGGACGGCATAAGGTAGTCTTGCATCAAATGTCATGTATGTAGAGTGGATGGGCCGGCACTAGTAGATATGCCCTTTTATAATATAACTGTCACTTTATTATTACAAAAAATACAAAGTAAATATTGCTTGTGAGTATTATTTAATGACATATGAAAAAATACATAGTATTACTGTTGGCACAGAAATTATGTGCACCCGGGGTTTGAAGGTTGTTTACAAAGAAACTAAGAGGCCTATGATAAATTTAATAACACCATTGTTTTATTCATTTAATTTTACATAATGACATATGTATTTTTAAATTTTCTTGTAGGTTTCAATAATTTTTATACTAGTTAGAACAAAAAAGTACCGAAATTTTAACTAATCTTCACTATGCATCAATTTTTGTAAAAATTCATTTGGTAATGTACTGCATTTATATTTTAATACTTGTTTGACAGGAGTGTTTTCTTTAAGTTTTATCCATTTCAGAATTATAATGTTTCAAGAAAAGTAGATTTTATATTCTTCTTGAAACAATGCTTTCTCGGCTTCTAGAGATCATAAAGTTAGTTAATTCGTCATGTTATAATCCGTAGGAAACGTACATTATTTTTTGCATAAGTAAATTCAGTAATTTTTAATTTATTTTAATCACAGCGTGTGTGTCTGTACATTTCATGGACATAATCCAGTACCAACACAATTAGAAATAACAAAAATTTTACATGGTATGTCTCTAATGTCAAATGAAATAAAAATGAATATTGTTCTTGAAAAAAAAGTGTTTACAAAGGTCACAAATACCAGAAATAAATTTACAGATGTGTTGAGATTAGCATAGAAGCTTACGATCTTAACAGAAAGTTATCAGCATATGCTGACGTAAAGCTATCAATTGATGCTAAATTTGAACTGCTCAACTGGAAAGCAGTACTTACAGGTTGTTTTAGAGATTTTAAGAGACCGTTCTAATGTGGGAGATCCTGTGTATTTGAGAAGTGCTGGGCATTCAAGACATTATTGGATTCTATATGTAGTGCCTCCTGACATTCTAGCTCTGGAGGCGCTATATTGCACAGCACCGGGAGCCAAGATAGTGAAGTTGCCATTAGAATGTCACTAATAGCTCTCATGACTATTAAGCTGGATGTCAATCGCTTTAGTGTTAAAATTATTAAGCTATACATGATAATATAGTGATATTAAGCAGCTGAATAGACCAGTGACATAGAAGTTGTACGCAGGACGTGTACGTTGGCTCCCCGAGTTGTTTCGGCAATATGACATAATACATTTACACTGGTTTTGATTTTAGCTGCAGTTTTTTGAAGATGGCTTTTAAACATCAGTGATCATTCTTACTCCCAGGTACTGTGGATGATCATTACGTTAGAGTTTTACACCATGTAGAAAGATGTTCAGTTTTCGATTAGCCAGTCTGTTACTTAGGTGGAAGCAAGCTATTTTGGTTTATGATGGGTTAGGATTTAGCTTCCAGGTTCTAAATATTCTTCGGGGGCTGCGTGGTCACTTGTGAGTGTTCCTTCAGTACCTGTGAAGTCCTTGTTGGTAAGCTAAAGCAATATAATATGCATATATAAATTTTCATTGGGATGGCAGTGTTATACACATTGAACAAAACTGGAGCAAAAGTCGCAGTAGAAAGACAGGGAAGGAGGCTGTAGAACCTTAATAACAAACAGTTCCTCCATATTGTGTCATAAGCTGCTGTAAGATCAATAAAAGATGCAGATGTTATCAACTTCTTTTCAAACCAATTCTAGATAAATGATGTAAAAGCTACGACTTCAGCTAGGGCGAAAACCAGCCTGCTCGACTGGAACAATAGAATCAAATGGGTGATATTCCATTGTGTAAGTCTTCCCAGCAAGTTTTAACAACCACTAAGAAGAGATATTGGCGACAACTTCCTAATTGTTTAGAATCTTTGTCAGCCTTTAGAACAGCTACTACTTTTGATCTCTTTAATGCTTTTAGCAATTTACCTGTAGCTAATATCTTATTGTAGACTATTTGAAGCCATTGTTTCAGTGTGTTACCAGTATGCAACAGAAATTCCGGAAAGATACCGTCAAGACCAGCTGCTCTTCCTGCAGGTATAGCGAAAATCACCCTATCTCTTCCTCTGTGAAGTTTCTGGAGACTTCCAAGGGAACCATTTGACTCTTTTTTATTTTATTCTACTTGTAAAGCATATGTTTGTCAGAAGGATAGCAGGTTGAATTTGATAAGCTGACTATCCACTTAGCTATATCAGAGGCCTTTGGGTGGAGCACTTCTCCTTGAATTGGAGAATTACTAGTTGAGTTTCCTTAAAAGTGACCATGCTTTTCTACTGCTGTGGGTAAAGTTTATATGTTAAAAAGTTTTAATTCATTTCTCTCTTCTGGTACTATCAAGAGAGTGCAGCAGCAGAATGTTGTAGTTTTCAGTAGTACTAAACTCTTTGTAAAGGTCATCTGATTCCTTACTCCATCCTGGTATATACTCCTTTCTGTATCCTCTTGGTATGCAAGCTTAACACTTACCTACACGCACCTTTCTCATTCCTTATACTACGCCCTAGAGGCACTCGGTGCCGCCTAATTAATAAAAAGTAAGACATATAAATTAGCTCTAATTTATAGAATATATTATTATTAAGACTTATAAAAAAATTAAACAGTCCTCATTGGCGTTTCCTTCCTCTTCCGATAGCTCCTGGAGAACTACTGATAACTCATCAGATGTCAAAAACTGCCGTTATATAACCTGATAAATAAAAAAAACATTTATCAAAATATTAGAAATTCATATTATGTTTAAATAAACAGTGAATAGTAAAATATTCACACTCTTCAAAACCTATGAATGGATGTTGGTTCCATGCATCTATAAATGAAACTAATAATGTGTATTTCAAATACACATATGGTGGCAAGATAGTGTCCAAAGTATAATTCGTAAATTGGACTTAAATTCATTAAAAAAATCAATCAGTTGTCGTTCTAAAACTTTCTTGCTTTGACCACACCTCTGACCAAAAAATAAAAATGCCTATAGCCGACTGACACAAATAATGTTATGTCACTATTTAAAACTGAAAAATAAAAGTTTAAATGAATATTTAAAATGTACACAGGTCACAATTATTACTTACAAATCTACTCCAAATCAGCATGGATTTGTATGTGGCCGGTCTACTTCTACAAACCTAATTTCTCTTCAGAACTTTGTAGTGGATGCCTTTGTGAGGAGGGAACAAGTCGACGTCCTATATCCGGATTTTTCAAAGGCTTTTGACAGGGTGTGTCATCAGCGTCTGCTGGATAAACTGTTGGCATATGGTGTAAACGGAAGTCTACTTCAGTGGTTTACCAGCTATCTTAGTGACAGGTGCCTGAGGGTGAAATTAGCTTCAGCAATATCTGATCCTTTCTTTGGGACTTACGGAGTGCCACAGGGATCTATCTTGGGACCCACACTATTCTGTGTCTTTATTAACGATATAGTCCATTGCATCAAAACCAACTGTTTACTATTTGCAGATGACATAAAGATCTTCAATTCAGTGAAGCAGGCCTATGATTGTGAGTTACTTTAGGGCGACCTTCAAGCTGTTCAAAAATGGAGTAGTGATAACAGGATGTGCTTGAATATTAAGAAGTCTTTCAGTTTCTGTTTTCACAGAATTCCCTCTCCTCTTCGGTTTGACTACAACGTAGATGGTGCTACCCTTGAAAGGCCTTTGACAATTAAGGATCTTGGAGTGGAGAGGATGTCATCCCTTAGTGCCGAAGTGCACTAAGGGACTTGCCTACAGACAAGGATTTGCCTACAGGCTAACCGAGCGTTGGGGCCCCTAGCACGCTCATCGAGGCACTTTTCCCAACTTCAATCTCTCAGAACACTCTACTGTTGCAATGTAAGGCCTTTGCTGGAGTACTCCTCAGTAGTCTGGGCACCCCATCAATCTACACTTGTCGATCACCTTCAGAGGATCCAGAATAGATTCTTACGGCTAGCTGGAATCAGACTTGGATTTGCCTATAGGGAAGTTCCCTTGGATGCTCTGGCTGAGCAGATGGACCTACCTACTTTGCTGTCCAGGCGTACTATTCAGGACATAATGTTTTTGTACAAGCTTATCAATGGACTGTTGGATTGCAGTGAGCTGCTCGGTGGGATTAACTTCCACGTTCCTATAGCGACTAGATCCCGGGACCTCTTTGGTAGACAGCAATCCAGCACAAACTATGCGCAGTACTCCACAATGGTCCGCATCCAACGACAAGGGAATATCGTTGCACCACATGTAGACTTCTTCAACTCTAGCCAAAAATCATTTAAAGATAGTATACATGAGTTGCTGTAGAATTTTTGATTTCTTCTGACTCTTGTCATGTGTTTGTAATTTGCTGAGGACGTTTGCTTTGAATGAAGTCTCAAAGCAACTTTACCTAATTTATTTTGACTCCATGAGCCTCCAATGAGTGCTTGTTATCTATTACTGTGTGTTTATTTATTTATTACTTCTATTTATTATTGTTATTTTTTACTGTTCTTATTACTGTTATGTATTCCTGTTATTTATTACTGTTATTTATTACTATACTTCTATTGAAGTTAGTTGTAAGTTCGTTAAGTTACTAGTTAGTTGCAGCGTGCCTGTTACATATTACTAAATAATAATGTCACGCATTCTGAACACATAAGTATCATTGTTGTTGATGTTGAGGTTTATATATTGTTGGGTTCAGCTGCCATTCTGGTGTATTTATGTCATTCCTACTTTGAGCATCCCTCAGTATAATGTACTATTGCAATGTAAATATTATATCCATGTTTTGTATATATATATTTATATATTAATCTAATATCTCGAAAGTTACCAATAACTAACTAGTTATCAATTTCATTTCTATTGTAGCTAATATTGCTTATGTTTGATTTTGAGCATTAGTCTAGTAATATTCTGCTACATATTATTAATAGATAGTCATGCACTAATTCCTAGTTTGTCCTAATTGTTTCATGCCTGAGTGAGTTTTATGTCCTGGCACACCTGGATATAATTTAAACGGCCCAAGATATCTATGTGAAACCTTGACCCTACCTATTATAACATATTTTCTTAATTTTTCAAGTAGTTGAAAATTTTGCCCCCCTTTTCTAAAGGGGGGTAAAGGGGGGCAACTAAACATTTTCAAATACAAACCCCTATCATGTGACGCCTCATTTTAAAGGGAATAAAAAAATAAATCCAATAATGCAAACTAGAGGTCTCTACGTTTATTTTAACAGATTTTATGACAAATTTATAATAATAAAATCAGTAACTATCTTGTCCTTTTTTTATGCCCTGGCACACATGGATATAATTTAAACGGCCCGAGATATCTATGATGAAATGCAAGTGAGTAGTAAAGAGAAAGTCAACAGTAGATTGTTGCAACCGGTAAGATAAGAACAAGGGAAATTCCAATGCATGTTGACTCATGTTACGATAAACAGGACAAGACAGTTACTGATTTTATTATTATAAATTTGTCATAAAATCTGTTAAAATAAACGTAGAGACCTCTAGTTTGCATTATTAGATTTCATTTTTTATTCCCTTTACAATGAGGGGTCACATGATAGGGGTTTGTATTTGAAAATGTTTAGTTGCCCCCCTTTACCTCCCTTTAGAAAAGGGGGACAAAATTTTCAACAACTTGAAAAATTAAGAATATATGTTATAATAGGTAGGGTCAAAGTTTCACATAGATATCTCGGGCCGTTTAAATTATATCCAGGTGTGCCAGGACATAAAAAAGGACAAGACAGTTACTGATTTTATTATTATAAATTTGTCATAAAATCTGTTAAAATAAACGTATAGACCTCTAGTTTGCATTATTGGATTTCTTTTTTTATTCCCTTTAAAATGAGGGGTCACATGATAGGGGTTTGTATTTGAAAATGTTTAGTTGCCCCCCTTTATCCCCCTTTAGAAAAGGGGGACAAAATTTTCAACAACTTGAAAAATTAAGAAAATATGTTATAATAGGTAGGGTCAAGGTTTCACATAGATATCTCGGGCCGTTTAAATTATATCCAGGTGTGCCAGGACATAAAACTCACTCTGTATATCATCTTGAACCACACTGAACGTTAGCCATCTAAAAGTTCTCATAGTTAATTGGTTATTAGTTACTATACAATATTTATAAGCATCAAATTGTAAATGGTTGTTACCGTTGAATGAATAAATAAATAAATACTGTTATCTTCAACTACTAATGGTAAATTCATAAATTGGGTTTGAAAACGGTATCTCAATCCTAATAAATGTTCAATCATATTGGGTATTCAAAAATAAAACATCAAATGAATGCTTGTAAGACTCTTATATTTGCCAACATTTATTATAACTTTCAGATCTTACTTGGATAATGTTTTTCTGCAACAATTACAATACTTAATAAATTGGCATGTAATTCTTAACAACAAAATTGATCAGTTTACTAGAAACTGCTAACGCAATTTATAGGAATGTATGAAGACTTCAGTGTACCTCTGAAAGCCTAAGTAATTTTTTTAACTTAACATATACAGGGTGTTCTGAAAAAAGGTGCCCATAAGGCAGGGCGTGATTCCTCACATCAAAAGAAGAAAAAAAGTTCTAATTAACATAGGTCCGAAAATGCTTCGTTAGCGAGTTACGGCTAGCGAAAGATTTCGCCTGAATTTCAGTTCCCCTGCTGAAACGAAGCCCTACGGGTATTTGTTGGCTGTTAATTAAGATGTACAATTTAGCGTTATTTATGTAAAATGAACTGAAAAATTGAATAAAACCGTTTCCAGACCTGTAGCTGCAGTAGTTTTTAAGATATGTGACGAAATACGCGAAACTTGGTCCCGAAAAACAAGTTCCTTTTAGGTTTGAAGCAGATTTACTATGTTAAATGTACAATAAACCCAAATGTTCAATCCTATTGAAACTCACATTTTGTGCTGGTATTATAATTTTATAAATATTTTGTGTAATACAGAAAATTTAGAACTTTTAGAAAATTTAATTTCGAAGAGAAAGATGTAAAATAAGTCTATAATAGACAAACGAAACCTTTAAAAAATAATCCTTAATTAGCCTACATACAAAACGCATGAAAAATATACAAAATCTGTTAAGCTCTCTACAAATGTAATATTGAAATTAAAACAGCTGTTGTATTAAAACATATGATTTAAGGAACAAAATAATTTCTATTTAAAACATATGTTTAAACAATGTAACATTGTTTATAATAATTTAAATAAACATGACAAGCAGCTATTTTTCCATTGCTCATTATGTGCGTGTGTTGATCTGTACTTTAATACAAGTTAGTGCGAGTGCCGTTGCAGTTAATTTTTGATAGCTAATAATATCTTATTCATCATGGCAGGTAATATGAATATAATGTACACTAATGGTGAAATGGCAGACATGCATTTAATGTACGGTCTTGCAGATTGCAACAGTCGTGAGGCTAGACGACTCTATCAGGAACACTTTCCTCGTAGACAGTTACCGACTCATAAAATGTTTTCTTCCATTCATAGAAGGCTAAGCGAGATGGGAACCTTTAAACCTGGAAAAGTTGGTAGATCAGGACGGCCACGTACAATGTGTACAGCTGAATTGGAGGAGGGCGTGTTGGACGAAATAGAGAATCATCCTGGAAGAAGTACTAGAGAACTAGCCTTGGATTTCGGTGTTAGTAATTCAATTGTCTGGAAGATTTTACATGAGCAGCAGTTGCATTCTTATCACTATCAAAGGGTCCAGGCTCTTTTGCCTCGAGATTACTTTCCTCGTGTTCAGCTATGCCAATGGCTTATCCAAAGGTGCAGAAATCCACATTTTTTAAATAACATTATCTTTACTGATGAAGCAAAATTTTCAAGAATGGCTATTCTTAACACCCACAATACTCACATTTGGGCAATTGAAAATCCACATGCTATTTCAGAGAACCGTCACCAATATCAGTTTTCTATAAACGTATGGGCTGCTATTCTGGGTGATAAAATTTTTATTCGTTTTTTACCTGATAGGCTCAATGGTGAAAATTATTTACATTTCTTGACGACTGATCTGAATGAGTTACTCGAAGATGTGCCACTATACACACGCAACAAAATGTGGTTCATGCAGGATGGAGCTCCAACTCATTACACATTACAAGTAAGAGAATTTTTAAATGAAGCATATCCAAACAGATGGATTGGTCGAGGAGCCCCAGTAGCATGGCCTGCAAGGTCACCTGACCTCAATCCTCTTGACTTTTTCTTATGGGGACATTTAAAGTCGCTTGTCTACGATTCGCCTGTGGATACCATAGAAGAGTTGCACACAAGGATTATTAATGGGATTCAAAGGATACGTGAGACACCTGGGATCTTAGAAAGAGTTCGGCAGTCTATGAGAAGACGGCTGGATGCTTGTATTTTGAATGAGGGGAAACATTTTGAAAATCTACTGTGACGTGGTTAGTTTTTTAGGACAAGAGTAACTTTTTTGTTGAATGATAATTCAGATAACTTTTTTATGTATGATAATTTATGATTGTTAAAAATGTTTACTTGATAAAAAATATTAGTAACTCATTAATTTGTTTTATTACAACAGCTGTTTTAATTTCAATATTACATTTGTAGAGAGCTTAACAGATTTTGTCTATTTTTCATGCGTTTTGTATGTAGGCTAATTAAGGATTATTTTTTAAAGGTTGCGTTTGTCTATCATAGACTTATTTTACATCTTTCTCTTCGAAATTAAATTTTCTAAAAGTTTTTTTAAAAAAATTTGGGTTTATTGTACATTTAACATAGTAAAATCTGCTTCAAACCTAAAAGGAACTTGTTTTTCGGGACCAAGTTTCGCGTATTTCGTCACATATCTTAAAAACTACTGTAGCTACAGGTCTGGAAACGGTTTTATTCAATTTTTCAGGTCTTTTTACATAAAGAACGCTAAATTGTACATCTTAATTAACAGCCAACAAATACCCGTAGGGCTTCGTTTCAGCAGGGGAACTGAAATTCAGGTGAAATCTTTCGCTAGCCGTAACTCTCTAACGAAACATTTTCAGACCTATGTTAATAAGAACTTTTTTTCTTCTTTTGATGTGAGGAATCATGCCCTGCCTTATGGGCACCTTTTTTCAGAACACCCTGTATACATATAAATACAAGGTAAAAAGTCATGAACAAGGCTGTTTTTAACAATTTTATCTTAACAGTTACGTATGACTAAACTATTCTATTTGATCATTTTATTAAAAATAGTATTTCATCATTCACTCAAAATATCAGTAGAAATGGTACAATATTTTGACTAAATGAATATTATGAGCGAGCATCTTAATCATACTATATTTATACAATAGTATTTTCCAACTGAATATATATATATTTCAAGATAACTCACTTGAAAGACAACAGGTGATATGGAGCATTATCCCAAACACTAAATATACAAAAGGCAAACTTAATTCTTCTTTTAAATAAAAATTCTTCATATGTGCTCTAGGACAAATAATGTTGAAGATAGAGCGAAAGTGAACTGATCAAATAAATGAGAGTTGATAATGGACTTATTATTGAATGTTCGCTATTCAAAGTTTTGATAAAATACCAAAGGAAGACAGAATTAAAAATCAAAACAGGATCGAATACTTATATTCACTGTATTTGCGACTTAAGAAATAATAAAAACATTTCTATTTACTTAATTTATTCTTATAACTGTTTCCTCACTTTGGAATTCAGTGTTTTGAAAGCCATTTAAACTATAACTCCTGACTGTTTTCTCAGTTACAGAGTTCATATAGGTTCATTAACAGTATAAAATAGGCTTTGAAAACAGCCCTATTGGCTGATAATACCTTCAGATAAGTATTATACCCTACTCAAAGTAAATTTCAACATTTTTTATAAGAAATGTTCAGACCACCCTGTGACTCATAGTAAAAACAAATATACTGAAGAGTAAACCTACATGTTATATAGTAAGCAATATGTTTATATACAGATACAAAAAAAGTTTCATTCCGGAGGAAATTTGCAGTTAGGAGCAACTGACATATGCAAAGTTCAGTCGAAACCCTAAAAACCGCAATTTTCAAGCAATGTTCGTAACGCTGTGCTAACTATGGAGAAGTTAACAGAACTTTGTTCCAATTACAAACAGAGGACACTAAAAACAACATAAACACTGAATTACTTTAATCAATGAAATTTTTAGTAAATAAATTGAACTATGATTAAGGAAATCACAAGTTTCGAATCTGAAAACTATGTATAAAAATGGGAATAATTAGACCCAAATGAACGTTAGCATAGAAGGAGAATTAAGATCTGAATAATTGTCTAAATATAAGGCGTGTTCAAAAAGGTTGGAAACCCCTTAACATTTATTATATTAATAAACACAGTACAATGAAACTCTAGGATAATGTCCTCACTGTAGATACTGACTTTTTGGCCATTTTAACTGTCCTTTTTCGCTGTGGGGGAACATCCTGTGGAGGAGGTTTCAAAAATCATAGACGCAAGCATATGTTGATTTATACTTCTTTTAAATATCATGGTTAGAGGAACACATTGCCGCAACTCCGACTGAAAAAGGACTATTTCTTAGTAAATAGCAGCCTCTCAAAGTTTGTTCGATATTAATATTAACGCAACTCAACTTATGCTTACATTTAAGATATTTCAGACTTCCTCCACAGGACGTCCTCCCAAAGCCAAAAAGTCAGTAACTGCAATGAGGACGTAATCCTAGTTTCATTATTAATATAATAAATACTATGAGGTGTCCAGACTTTTTGAACACCCGGTAAAAGCCCTATAACCAATGTGGCTGAAACCATTCCTTTAAGTATACAGGATTCCTATGAGTGAATAGATTGTGAGAAGGTTTTTATGTGTAATAAATGCAGTTAATGTTTTTTGTGTGTTTATTGTCATAGGTATGTGAATAGCAGATACGAGAGTTGTTTGTGTATCAATTACAAACCCTCTTGCTGTAGTGTTCGTTTGTTTATCGGTAATAGTCAATATAAATTCCTCATATTACAAACAAACAAAAATTGATAAAAGACAAATGCGCACATGTTTGTGTTAAATATGCATAGCATTATAAGGTACAAACTTTATTAACACTTTTTGAACTTTATTAAAACTTCAATGAGGTGCATCTATAGTCCAACTATTGTAAAAATGTAAGAATATATTTAACTTACAAAACACTCTAAAAAACTATTGAAAGTAAAGATACATTGAAAAATCAAAATAAACAAAACTATTTGAGTAAAGTCCAATGGCATTTTATCAAAACTTTTTACTTGGGCATTTGAATAAATCAGTACATTAGAATTTAGTAAAATAAATTGTAAAAAAATTTAACCCTTTGCACAAAGATAATAATATTCAAGCAAATAAGCAACTGTTTGTTATATAATATAAGGAATTGTGTATACATTAATACATTTCATTTAGAATTTAAAATCAAAATTAATTATTTCAAATAATAAACAAATTGTTTTTAAACAAGATATAACATTTTTAAACAAGATATATGAAAAATAGCTTTTTCAAATATTTTTACCTTATTAGAATGGACAAAACAATAGTTTAAAATGAAAGAACTTAAGTGTACCAAAATAAAAAATAACAAAGAAAGAAAGACATTTTTTATCTGGTATAGTCTCTGAACTTCTTGCCTGTGTGATATTGAAGGCGCTTATTTCCATTGAAACAGCACAAGTCATGTAATGAACATATCATAATTAGTAATTCATTAGGTAACTTACAATTCAATTTGTGTAAGACATTCTCAAAACAAACCCAGTCTACTGGAAATTCTATTCGTTAAGTACGATGGGATTCACCTGTATTGTTGTTAGTTATCTGAAGGCACAAACTGTTCAGACAGTAGCTGTTAATTAACGGGAAAACATAACAATAAATACAAACAAAATTCCACAAATAAATATAAAAATATCCTTCTATTAAAAAGTATTTGTGTCCATCACATTCTACAGAAATTTAACCTTCATAATTAAAATAAATAAATTATTATTTTAATTTCAAAATCACAAATGTCACAAGCCAATGTTAAGGAATATTTCAAAGTTGTACTGATCAGTGAAATATAAGGGAGTATACATCAGACTAAAAATGTCCTAACACCACAACAGATAGACATATCTTGTTCTTTATATTCTTATTTATAAGTGGAACTTAAGTGAGTCATGATAAAAAAAAAAAAAAAATCAAACAAGCTAGATGTAACATGATTGTGTACAATATATAAATGCAATTGATATTGTACACATATAAAATTACAAAGGAATGAACAATGAATCACTGTTGTCCTAAATAACAATGTAAAGTCGTATATAATAAATGGTTATCTATAGTTATTTATATAAAAACCATTTCTACATTTGATCTGGCCACTCTATTGCCTTTTTAAATACTTATTATACTCAATTTTCACCTATTTTTTATAGATCTGACAAAAGCAGCCAGCCAAAGTTTGACTCAACAACTGCTAATATTTTATATCTTTCATGGTCTTGACTGAAGAAATTAGGCAAAGCTTTTTAACAAAAACTGCAAATTTTTTTGTTTTTTAAAGACAGTCTAGAGTACTGACATTAACTCGTTGGCCAACTTCCACGGAACAATTTTGTGATGACGTCGCATGGCCAATTTAGGCAATCACTGAACTGTTTCGTGATGGTGACATAACGTTTTGTAATTCATTTTGTATTGAAGTTACTGTAATCAAATGGGCACAAATTGTTAGTCAAATTTTGTACTTTACAATAAAAATAAACATATGGTAAAACAGGCATCAATAATTTTATAAACTATTTTAAAATCGTGAACGTTTAAATCAAACACCATTTCTTAGCAGTAAAACCTAGTTTGATTACAGTAAACAAATAATATAACTAAGCGTTTTCTGAAAACAGTATGGTATTTATATTAGCAGTAATGTATTTGTATTTGACTTTGGTAGTCCGAGTTAGACTAACCAGACTACTTCTCAGTTGACGAAAACAATTACAAAGTTTGTGTTGTAGTTGTAGGTCATGTTCTGTTGCTGCTCATGTTTTGAAGTGTGATATTGTTGTTTCTTAGATGAAAGTTTATCAAATTTTTGTTTTATTTTAGTTATGTAAGTTAAACACGGCTAGGAGAAACAAGTTTGACTCCATATTTTCAAGCGAACTCGATCTTCAAAGACGACGAAATTTAAAAGTGACAACGATTTTTTTAAAGGCGTGAATGGAATGAAGATGCTCACTTAATAGGATTTTTTTAGTCCCAAGTAGTACCAAAATAATAGGTAGGCCAATGGATTAAACTACTAGAAATATATTTAAAATGTAAAAAACTTCAAAATACCCCTATGGCAGATGCAATATTTGGGGATAAATACTCTGCACTGGTCAGTGTAACTTATGGTACCAAGCAGGCTTTGCGATTTTAAGTGAAAGACGATTGAAAAAATTAACTAAAAAGGAAATTAGCTCATGGACCTGTAGTAACTGCTCTATAAGCACCAGGTTTAAAATATCTAAGAACCCAAATATGGTAAAAATAAAAGACGATATTTCAAATATAGATAATATAGAAGACAGCGATCTCGAAACCTCGTCTCTAACTGCAGAAGTCGGCAATGACCTTCAAGTGGAAAACCATAAATTAAGAATTATAGTAACAAATCTAAATACACAAAACTGTAAATTATTACTAGAACTTCATGAATTAAAAATCTTTAAAGGTAGTTACCCAAATTACCAACTTAAAATGGAGGCGATGCTAAACAGGTACTTGTAGACAAAATCAATCACATTGAAAACCAACTGGCGAAAGAAAAACAAATGAGAAATAAGCTAGAAAAAACATTTGAAGATTAAGACACAGAGAGAGAGAAGAATCTATCTCCAATGATAAGATTAAAAACCTTTTCAATGAAAAAGAAAAGTAGAACAAATATAGAACACAAGAACAAGACTGTAAAGACCTCAGAGACACAGGAACTCAAACAAGTGAGGAAAACCTGAGCATAAGTATGAACAATGGCAATCTTTATACTCTGTAACAACTAACAATAAATGAACAATTCAGGCAACTATAAAATCATAAAAGCTACGCTATAAAATCATAAAAGGCAACTATAAAATCAATATTAGGCAGGTTGAAGGACAGTCAACCTCAATCATAAAAGGGAGGTTTCAAGGGCCAATAATGTTTGTGGGTGGGAGAGCCTCCATCACTGTTCATGTGAGGTAGGTAGGGGGGGTCAGTGTAGGGCAGGTTGAAGGACCCTCAACCTCAACCATAAAAGGGAGGGTACAAGGGCCAATAATGTTTGTGGGTGAGAGAGCCTCCAACACTGTTCATGTGAGGTAGGTAGGGGGGGGGGTCAGCGTAGGGCAGGTTGAAGGACACTCAACCTCAATGAGATAACAAGGGTCAATAATGTTTGTAGGTGGGAGAGTCTCCAACACTGTTCATGTGAAGTAGGTAGGGGGGGAGTCAGTGTAGAGCAGGTTGAAGGACACTCAACCTCAATCATAAAAGGGAGGTTACAAGGGCCAATGTTGTTTGTGGGTGGGAGAGCCTCCAACACTGTTCATGTGAGGTAGAAAGGGGGGTTTATAGTACCTTTTATGTCATATAAAATGTTTTGCTGATAGTCTCAGTTAATAAGTGCGCTGATGAACTGAATTGGCCAAGATTGAAGCTTCATTTTTATAGAATATTCTACACCTTTATGACTCAAATTCACCAAAAATATCACATACAGTCCTATCACTCTAAACTGACAATTTGTTGAGAAAAAATTACTTAAAAGCAAATTTTTGGGTTGCATTTATTTAGAACACAATATATTTTATGACTTTAGATTCAGTGATGATGTTTGAAGAATAGGAACAAACATACATTTAAATGAACAAGACATGCATAATTATATACATATCATCTAGTTTTATACATAACACACAGCAAAATGTAGTATTAAAATATTTATAACAACTTTATCATGCTGAGTTTTTTTATAAGATTCTTAAAAATAGTGTGTAATATATATACACACACTTAATGAAAACAAAGTTAACCCTATTTCTTCAATTGAAGGCATAAACATCTTTTATCCGTTATATTGAATTGGATCCATGTCCGAAAATCAGATATTTGCAGATTTAAAGTTAAATATCTCTAAGCATGAACAATTGACTGCAATGTACTAACCTAATTAGTTCTGTTTAGTCTAACATAAATTGCAAGAGAAGCCCTAACTATCACATTTTATAGAACACTTGAAAATATATATTTCATTTTAGTTTTCTCTTAAAGAACCATTTATCACCTTCTGCTTACTCAATGCAATTTTGCATCATAAATACTGCTGCTGTTTGCGGAACGGACCTGAAAAATAAAGTATTCACTATTAATAAAACTATGACTTGTTGAAACAAATTAAAAATAATAAGGTTAAAGATTATTAAAAGTTAACGTTAAATCTTACTTGATAAAAAACAAAATCATCTTAACGAACCTATTACTTAAGCAATGTTTTACTACTGGACTCTTCATAAAAAGAGAAAACTATTTCCAGCAACAGAAAATACTAGACTAGAAAGTAGAGCAATAATATACATTGTTCGTACCTAAATTAAAATGTTTAAATGAGCATATTAAAAATTTCTTTAAAATGACTTAATTTTATCCATTCTTCACTGACATAACAACTTGGTGATGTAGTAAATAAGTGTGTTATTAAGGTGAAAAAGAAACCTTCAATCACTCATGAAAACAGTTTCAATTTGACTGCCCGAGAAATAGAAGATAAATTGCTGGCTAAATAGTTATTACAACTGAAAATGGCAACAGTGGTCGATCTACTACATGTTAAAATGTTTGAAGTTTTGTAAACGCAATCCTTCTAAAATAACTTATTGAACAGGTTGTTAAGAATATAAAGTGATTTAAAAAGAAATATCTTTGCATATTCATAGGATTAACATTTTCATTAGGATATTTAATGTAAATTAGAACAATGTATTGATAGATTGATGTCTGGGAAGTTTGGGAAACTAATACGAGGTTTGGTTTGAAAGAAACCGAATTAGTATTGCTGTAGCCACAGAACCAATGCAATAAGGCAGAATATCTTACGGCTGGTCACGTGACTCCCCCTCCACCTGCTGCTTGAGTTTCGTCTCTCTCCCACACTCATTCAGTCTGTAGCATCAGTTATAAGCATATAACCTTTTGTCTCTGCGTTGGAAAAATGTTGAGTGTCCAGAAAAAACAGCGTGTAAACATTAAATTTCTTTACAAACTTGGAAAATCTGCAAGTGAGACATTTTTAATGTTACAACAAGTGCTTTAATGTCAAATTCCCTGCTTCTCCATGGCAAAAAAGCAAGAATAACAAAATAAAAATTCAAGGCCATAATGATTGTTTTTTTTATATCAAAGGCATTCTGCACATTGATTGTGTACCAGAGGGGCAAACAGTCAACCAAAATTACTAGATTAGTGTTCTGAATACCCTACGTGAGCAGTACTGAGAAAGTGGAATGATTTATGAAAAAACAAGTCATGGATCATCCACCAGGACAATGCCCCAGCTCACAACGCTTTGTCAGTGAAGACGTTTTTTGGCAAACCACGACATTCCCGTGTTAGACCATCCACCATACTCACAAACTTGGCCCCCTGTGACTTTATTTGTTTCCTAAAGTAAAGTTGGCATTGAAACAAACGAAATTTGAGCCTGTTGAAGCAGTAAAAGAAAAAGTGACAGAAGTCATGAACACGCTTACAGAAAATTATCTCCAGCAGTGCTACACCCAGTGGAAAACTCACATGGAGCGGTGAAGAGAACGAGGAGGTGAATACAGTGAGGGAGAGAACATCAAATTGTAAATATTTGTAAGTTAATTTTATTTTCAGTCTCAGTCCGGTTTTTTCCAGCCACACCTCGTACACAAGGTCTGTTCATGCTAGTTGTTCAGAATGGGACCTCCCAGTTATCTAGATTGTTAGGTTACCAGGGGCAATGTGTGGGCCTACTGTCCAATTCTGTAAAAATAGAAGCTCACAAACACACATCATAAAATGTAGAACAAAACGTATGTAGAGTAAATCATACAACTACAAAAACTTCTCTATAAATATAAAAAGCCAAATGCCATTCACTAACTTATCACTTTCTAAACAAACAAGGGTTTGTAATTGGACCATGCAACTTGGCACAAATATTCTTTATAGGCTCTAGATGCTTACTAAGAAAGTGTTTTTAAATATTTTCCCTCAAAGAGCTAAAAATAGATAGTTAATAAATATCCCGATACCACAGCCAACCAGAGCTTTTGTTACCATACGAGGGATGGTGCAAACTGACATAAGATGTTAATTTTGAATAGTGTAACCGTCAAAGCAAATAACAAAACTATACGAGCGTAGGTAAGTGATGGTATTAGCATGCAAAGCATGCAGTGGTGTCCCCTAGTTTTAAAACATTTGAAAGGTATCTATGAGATTATGCAGTTAGAAAGAACCCTCCTTTAACAATTAAAAAGTCATACGGGGTTTCTAATTTTAGTCTGCCCAACAGTGAGCAGCTTTAGTAGAAACAAAGATTATAGAACTAAAGAGAGATAGTTTACTCAATGGCATTTCGCATACTCACTTTTTGGCCTGCTATCTGTTGGCCAGGCTGTGAAGTTTGGTTGTTTTGCTAGAGGAACAGTGCTGCTTTTGCCTTGAGTGGATAAACGGATAATTACTAAATGATGAAGTCTTGAGACAAACATTAGCAATGTGGTAATACGTCAACCCAGCAGTCTGCACTGCCTGGACAGATAACATTGGTCTGGCCCTGTAGACGGTGTTTTCAGTTTTTGTTTTCACTATGGTTCAATTGCTTGTCAGATGCAAATACTGTCACTGTTAACATAACTTTTTGTAAATTACTGTTTAAGTGAGACCAAGGTTTATTTTACGACTATAACAACAATATGACAAACTTAAGATTATTTGCAATAATTATTTTTAATTGAAAATATATTTAGTTCTTGTGAATAAAGTATACATCCTTTTTTCTAATTTATTACTTTGAATCTGTCCAAGGATGAACAGTGGGTAGTGCTATTTTAAACAAATTTGTTCTGATTAGTTTAGTTGATTTGTGTAATTTATTTGAAAATTTATCTTTTTGCTTTACCATTTTTAATTTGTAATATAAATATTCAGGACAGGATAGTTCAACATAATTGTTAAAATTGTGTTTAACATAATTTACTATGTCATTAACAATAAAATTGTGTTAATAAATTTATAGTATATAAAATTGCTTTGTAAACCTAGGATGGTTAGGTTTTTTTTAAATGCAAATACTATAAATAAAAATAGTTCAAAGTTGTGACTACTTAGGTTTCTTTAGGGACTACAATGTGTAAAATATATCGATGCATCGTTGGTACACAACCTGCCTTAAATCCAACAATACACATACACCTTGTTGTAACAAAACTGTCTTTAGGGACTACAATGTGTAAAATATATCGATGCATCGTTGGTACACAACCTGCCTTAAATCCAACAATACACATACACCTTGCTGTAACAAAACTGTCTTTAGGGACTACAATGTGTAAAATATATCGATGCATCGTTGGTACACAACCTGCCTTAAATCCAACAATACACATACACCTTGTTGTAACAAAACTGTCTTTAGGGACTACAATGTGTAAAATATATCGATGCATCGTTGGTACACAACCTGACTTAAATCCAACAATACACATACACCTTGTTGTAACAAAACTGTCTTTAGGGACTACAATGTGTAAAATATATCGATGCATCGTTGGTACACAACCTGCCTTAAATCTAACAATACACATACACCTTGTTGTAACAAAACTGTCTTTAGGGACTACAATGTGTAAAATATATCGATGCATCGTTGGTACACAACCTGCCTTAAATCCAACAATACACATACACCTTGTTGTAACAAAACTGTCTTTAGGGACTACAATGTGTAAAATATATCGATGCATCGTTGGTACACAACCTGCCTTAAATCTAACAATACACATACACCTTGTTGTAACAAAACTGTCTTTAGGGACTACAATGTGTAAAATATATCGATGCATCGTTGGTACACAACCTGCCTTAAATCCAACAATACACATACACCTTGTTGTAACAAAACTGTCTTTAGGGACTACAATGTGTAAAATATATCGATGCATCGTTGGTACACAACCTGCCTTAAATCCAACAATACACATACACCTTGTTGTAACAAAACTGTCTTTAGGGACTACAATGTGTAAAATATATCGATGCATCGTTGGTACACAACCTGCCTTAAATCCAACAATACACATACACCTTGTTGTAACAAAACTGTCTTTAAGGACTACAATGTGTAAAATATATCGATGCATCGTTGGTACACAACCTGCCTTAAATCCAACAATACACATACACCTTGTTGTAACAAAACTGTCTTTAGGGACTACAATGTGTAAAATATATCGATGCATCGTTGGTACACAACCTGCCTTAAATCCAACAATACACATACACCTTGTTGTAAAAAACTGTTGAACACATTTGTGCCGTTTTCATAAGACTTTATAGGAATTTTCTTTTGATTTCTACACTGCTTGTAATAGCATATATTTAGCTTATTGACACATTTCTTACATTAGCTTTCTCTCAATTTATGTCTGTCTGTCAGCAAAGCTTCCTTTATCATCTGTTCAATAAAGAAAGCATTACCGACAGACATAAATTGAGATATGACCGGTTTCCGACTCTCTGATGTAAGAAATGGAGCTTACTGTTAGTAAAACTTATATTATAATTCTACTCATGTAGTAGAGAGCTTGGAATTCTCACGCAGTCCACGTATGAGCCTGTTATTTTATCCAACAAAGTACTAACGTTGGATTATTCCCGTTCCTACACATCATAATCCTTAGTTGACATGTTATTCTTATGAACATAACACCAGATAATAAGGTAGATTAGCTATGATGTTAATTGTACAGATGTAATGCTCATATCAGCAGACATGACCAGAAATATAAGGGGAAAGGTAAGGCTGAAAGCAGGATATACCTTCTTAGAGAAACAAAATGCCAAAAAATAATGTTTATTCAACTCATTTTCCATTTAGATTTTGTCATCATATTTATTACCCCGCATAAATTTAAGTTTTAGGGGCCGTCCCTAAATTATGTAATGCCTGAAGGGGGTAGGGAGGTTTTCGGTAACATTATGACTGTTACGGGGAAGGGGGAGGGTTCTACGCAGCGTTATGTAACTATTAAACATCAGCATTTGTTTAAATTCATATTAAAACTTTTATTGTTTACTCTTTAAAAACATGAACATAAGATACTAAGATTAAATATATATATTCCCCCCCCCCCCTAATAGAAAACAAACGGAGGAACGTCTAAACAATGACTTCGTCATAAATAAAAATATGCATGAAAGTGGATCACAAAAATTATAGTGGGGACAGTGATACGTGATTTTTGAGGGGGTTTAGTATTACCATTATACGGGGAGGAGGGCCTGAAAAAGCCAATTTTAGCATTACGTAATTTGGGGATGGCTCCTTAAGGTTTTCCCGACTTCACTCAGAAATTCACAGCTTTATTTCTAGTTTCCTGGCTGAGGGCCACCCTGCTACTTGTCATAACATACTATAAAAATGTTATTGGTATCCGAATCAGTGAGGTTGTCGATACTACTAAATAAGGCAAGTATCAGAATCAACCAAACAGTAGTTTCGTATCAACTACTGTAATCTTAGTACTGTATAGTATTTTTTTTCCCTTTAATATATTAAAATTGCATGAAAATGGTCCGGTTCAGGTCAGTCTGCTTGAAAGCCCTCTCATCCCCATTAGCTCAGCAAGGTTGTGTAGTGCTGCCTCACCTTGCCAAGTTTCCTTCCAGCTATTATCATAAATTTTATGTCTGATACTAGTTAAAAAGTAATAAATGTCAGTTTTGAATAATGTTGCCTGTTTTTAGTTGCCTTATTTTTATTTAATTTAATTTAGGTTAAGTGAGTAAAATTTCAATTAGATTATTTAAATTTATCAAGAAAATCGCAGTACAAAGACAAAAGTGTGCTTAATGGGAGTAGTGACATGAAACAAATGATTAAATATGAAATATAGAACTATTATTTACTGATGAGACCAATCCCTAAAATAGTGGAATATATTACAGCCAATCTCCAAAGGTAAAATAACATGATCTCAGTAGTTATTTATTTATTTTTGTGTTTATTAATTGGTTTTTTTTATTTATGATGCCTTTAACTAGGCCTTATAAAGTACAAAAGCGATAAGATAAATAGATGTAGGCTTGTAATTCTAAAATTGCATTATACGATTTTTTTAACTCACCTGATTTAGTGACTTCCGGAGGTGGTTGAAACTGAGGCAGAGGTCCTGGGGTTTTGTTTGGATCTCCAGAATAAGTGGAAGTTGATGGATTCGATTTTGATGTCATATGACTTGCTTTTTGCAGTTGGTGATTTGATTTCACAGTTGACTGGCTTAATTTTGATGTTAGCTGACTTGTTTTTGGAATTGTTTGAGTTGATTTTGAAATAGCCTGAGATGCGTTTCTTAGATGTAAAGCTTCCAGAGCAGCTCTCATCATTTTTCCATGTGAAATATAATACAATCTGTTAGTAGATAGACCATCTCAGTCAAACATATGACCTATATTAATAAGCAATTATAAACAAAAATACACACTACAGAATTTGAAATGTGTGCTTTATTAAGGTATCCATGTATGTAGTATACTAAACATAGTTCATAAAACATCATCGTTCAACAAGTGTTGCTAAACGGGTGTTTGACTAAAAATTATTTTTGACATGTTTTTAAATAAAATTTGTAGTATCTATGTAAGTAATAAATGAGCTACGGTAAAAAATTCTAAACATTTCTTTATAGAGATTTGGTTGCCCAAAGTGACTATTTGGCCGTTTTGGTGCATAACTCATGAACAAACCGTGTGATATATTCTATTAACATTTTGAGAATATAGTGGACAAAAGGTACTAACTGACCTAGTATATGGTAAACCTAAAAGAAAAATATATATTTTTTAAGTGTTACCAATTACTTTATATACCAATTACTTAATAAATTTGATCAAACGTGATGTTATGAAGTTGTCAACAACAATGTGATGGATTCTAACACAACTATTAATAACACATAATTATTTTATTAGAAAAGTTGTGATCCATTTCCAAGCATCCTTGTAATATTGCAAGTCATATAAAATCTACCAAACAATTGTTGTTTTAAACAATAACTACAGCCAGTTAAAAATCAGCCAGACTCTTTTGAAATCACTCTCAATAAAAGGGTAAAAAAGGGGGGGGGGAAAAAGAACTCTTTCATTATAAACCGTTCAATAAAACGTAAATATTAGATTGATTTTAAAGTGGTAATATCGATAATGCTGACACATTGCTTATCATTATAATCATACTCCAAACCATTGATATTATTACCTATGTATTATTTAAAATGACTTTGCCATTGGTTTGGAAATAACTAATTTTGTTTTCTTCTTAATTTCTGTGATTATTAGTCCTTCTTCCTCTTCTCCTCATTACGTTATATATATATACTTGATTGTAACTATGTTCTTCCACCTAACACCTTCAGTCCTTCGTTCTTATCTCTATCATAAGACGAACATCTTTCATGATTCAATTTCCAAGTTACATACATGTTTGTACCTATTTTATGTCCCCTCCCTTGAAGACTAGCTGTGTTATGTCTTTTCCCCAACTCACCCAATACCTCCATTTAATAGATTAAGTAAATCACTCCACAGTCATACAGTTTATAATCATTTAAGGCCTTTGATCAATAAATATCCTGTTTTAGAGAGAAATATAAATATTTTCAAAGAGAAATTTTATTCTTATTTGATGATCATTTCATTAAATAAAGTTAATGATAACTTTGATATTACAGATATCGTCTTTTTATATATTGACAACTTTTTGTGCTTTCTAGCTTTAACTTATTATTCATATATTGTCCTTTTATGAATTAAGTACATTGCTTTTTGCTATAGCCTAAGTCTAAATGTTACCTTTGCTAATTGTTAATTTCCTTTTAAATTTTGGCTGGTGGCGCAGTCCAAAGCCTTATCCACTGAGCCACCACGCCGGCATATGTAAGGTAAGAGGGTCTTGCATCAAATGTCATGTATGTAGAGTGGATGGGCCGGCACTAGAAGATGTGCCCTTTTATAATTTGACTGTCACTTTATTATTAAAAAATACAATGTATTAAGTGATTTTAAGTATTAATTAATGGCATATAAAATAATACATAATATTACTGTTGGCACAGAAATTATCCGTATTCAAGTTTGAGGTTGTTTACAAAGAAACTAAGAGGCCTATGATAAATCCAATCACATCATTGTTTTATTCATTTAATTGTATATAATGACATATGCATTTTTAAATTTTCTTGTAAGTTTTAATGATTTTTATACTAGTTAGAAAAAAAAATTAAAGAAATTTTAACTAGTCTTCACTGTGTCTCAATTTTACATTTTTATTTTTCAAAAACCTGGCAATGTACTGCATTTATATTTTAATACTTGGTTAACAAGAATGTTTTCTATAAGTTGTATAAATTTCAGAATTTTAATGTTTCAATAAAATTTGTTTTTATAAACTTCTTGAATGAAACAATGCTTTCTTAGCTTCTACAGGTTATAAAATTAATTACTTTGTCATATTGTAATCCTTCGGAAACGAAAATTATTTTTTACATAAGAAAATCCAGTGATTTTTAATTTATTTTAATCACGGCACATGTGTTTATACATTTAATGGACATAATCCAGTACCAAAATGATAAGAAATAACAAAAATAGTACCATGGTATAATCTCTAATGTCAAATGAAATAAAAATTAAATTTATTTCTGAAAAACAATTTTTTACAAAGGTTAAAAATACTATAAATAAATTTACGGATATGCAGAGATTAGCATAGAAGATTAAGTTAAAATCTTAACAGAACTTTTTCATCGTATGCTGGCAATAGCATTATTTGCAAGATATTAAGTAGGTATGATCATGACTAATATGTTGTTCTTGATTGTAGCGAGTGACGTTTCTTTCACCAAGCTTGGCTTTCATCTCAACACATTTGGAAACTATAAACTCTTTCCTGATAGAATCCTCGCAATGTGCAGGGACGGTGACTTTCCAAATTTTGCAGTTACAGCTGCCGGCAAGTCTATAAATGAGTATATCGCCTAGTCATATGTTTTGACAAATAATATGTTGAAAAGCAACCAGTCCCTTTTAAACTGTATACCTATAGTGTGGGTAACCTCTTATTTCAAAAGTCAATTTTTGAGAGAGGAGCTTGCATGGGGCACTGATAATCTATCATCTGATCAACCTACCCTATCGCCTTCAGCCATTTCAAATTCTTATTGTATTACTATACTCCATAAAAACATTTTTGGCCTGAAATAAAATGCGGATATTTTACACGTTCACACTTTTTGTTAATCACCTGGTATACATTGCCTTTCAGACAATAATTTGACTCAAGAACAATTTGACTGTTTTAACCCACAGAATTAAGACACAAGAAAAAATATAGAGGAAAAATGAAGAACTTCGCTATAAAAAAACAGAAGAAGTACCAGAAGCAATTCGCAGAGGAAATGAAAGCATATGGGGTCAATGTCTTGCTGAAAACGTTTCTATGAACCCTTAAAGATGAAGGCCTAAATGTAAGACGACCTCGAAAGAAGCAGGAGATAACACCAGCCGTGGCTTAAAAGCACTTGCAGTGGGCAAAAGGGTTAAAACACTGGACTCAGAATGACTGGAAGAAACAATCGATTGGAAGAAATATTCTGAGTCCAGTGCTTTCGCTCTTTTGCCCACTGCAAGTGCTTTTAAGCCACGGCTGGTGTTATCTCCTGCTTCTTTCGAGGTCGTCTTACATTTAGGCTTTCATCTTTAAGGGTTCGTATAACAGTTCTAGATGAAACATTGACCCCATATGCTTTCATTTCCTCTGCCAACTGCTTCTAGGTACTTCATCTGTTTTTGAAAGCAAAGTTCTAGAGTTTTCTTTAAGAATCAAGAATTTATTGCCGTAAAACATTTACAAAAAAATGTATTGACATCGTCAGAGTTATAACTAAACTTATATTATTATAATTAATGGCGCTTATAACATAATCTCTGCTATAATAGATAATTATTGTTGACAATGAATTCATAAGTGTCATAAAAACTAATCAAGCCAAGACACAATACATTTGATACAATTCAATTATTACAACTAAAAATTTACAAATATTTAACCCAGTCAATTAAAAAAATTCTTGAACATTGTACAAGCATTCCATTACTAACACAGTTTTCAATTTGCTTTTAAAGGATGGAAGAGGCAATGACTTGATTTTAATTGGTAAATCATTGTATAGTTTGACAGATGTGTATAGAAGATTTCTCTGAGAGCTAGTATACCTAAGCCGCTGAACTCTAATATTATTTCTATTCCTTGTTTCATATTGATGAAAGTCACTATTTAATTTAAAAGATTCTAAATTACTATGTACATAATTAAGACTGAACAGGACATACAGTGAATATACAGTTAAAATACCCAGATTTGAAAACAGAGGTTTACAATGAGCTCTCATACTAACATTGCAAATTAATCTAATAGCCTTCTTTTGAAGTACAAATATTTTAGAAGTATAAGGACTAGAACCCCATAGGAGTATTCCATAGCACAATAAACCTTGTATTTGAGAAAAATAAACATGTAAGAGTACATTTGGATCTACTGTAAACTTTAACCTTCTTAGCATATAAAGACCCTTTGCTATTTTCTTACTAACAGACTCGACATGTAAATGCCAGCTAAGTTTTGGATCAAGAACAATACCCAACAATTTAAAGGTACTGTTCCTACTTCATTGTGAGAACTTCTATTGTAAGAGAAACTAATATCAGAGATTTTCCCCAAATTCAATGATAAATTATTGCTAGCACACCATTCAGCAATAATGAGCTGTCAACTAGAACATTTTTTACATCAGTTCTAGAATTACAGCTAACTTTAAGACCAAAGTCATCAGCAAAAAGAAATCCTTCTTTATGAGTACCTTCAATATTACAAATTATATCATTTATATAGATATTGAACAGGATTGGTCCAAGTATGGAGCCCTGAGGGACCCCATACTTAACCTTCCTACCTAGAGAGAACTGACCATCCCTGTAAACAAACTGGTTGCGGTCCATTAGATATGACAATACTAGGTTGACAGATTCAGAATTAAATCCATAGTGATAAAGTTTACTACCAAGTATGCTATGCTTAACAGTATCAAATGCCTTAGACATGTCATATGACCTAAAACTAACAGAACGACCTTTTTCTAAATCATCAATTACAGCATTTACCAAACTTATCACTGCATTACTAGTATTTCTACATGGCCTAAAGCCAAATTGTTTGTCAGTAAAAATTCCATAGCTTTCAAAATGATATGATATATGGTCTTGCATTATGGCCTCAAATACTTTAGATATCACAGGCACAATTGATATAGGCCTATAATTGTTAAAGTCTTTGATTCATTTTACACTTACGACCGTATTCTCCAATTCACCCAGATTAGTAAAATTCATCATTATCAGAAGCCAGCTTAACCTGCCTACAGATTATTTAGATATATTGAGTTTTTGTCCTATTTCCCTTTGATAATAAAGAACCTTGGTAAAAGCTAATTTATGGGTTGATAAATCTGCAGTTTACACATTTAACACAAACTTGCTAGCATTTGTTTTACAGAGTAAAGAGACACAAAAGAGTTAAATTTTATCAAAAAATTCTTATACACTGTTGTTAAAACATTACTTTAAGACAACCAATAACACATCAAAACATATTAAAAACAAGAAGTGGTTTTGATGTTATCAAAGCACACATGGTAAGAAAACAGATGATTTTATTATTGTTGCTTTTTTTATATAGAGTATAGTGAAAGTATTGTAATCTATAGACTTTGAGAAAATTTGTGAGCAATGTACATTATAGGCCTAACACTAAACAATATTTATTACGTTATAGTGAATATATTGTAATCTATAGAATTCAGTAACGTAGGCCTACTATTCAATTCAGGGCCGGATTTCCCAATAGGCCCGGGCCTATAGGCGCAATCTTCCAAAGGACGCATGGCTGAGAAAAAAAATTAAAAAAAAACTCGAAATAAAAATAAATAGCCATAACTTAACATATGTTTTGAATTGATTGAAAAAAAACAGGGTGATAAGCATTCTGTTTTTGAAGTTTATTGGAACATATAATTGTTTGTAAAGTTAAACTATTGTACAACATTATGCATCAACTTCGTTACAAGATTGATCTCAAACACGGGAAAACTAGATGTAGTGATGTCGTCGAGCGGTACGCATCGTATTGCCACTGCCAGCCCTATGCAACTCCCATATTCCTCGTATATATGAGGGTAGTGACGCCAAATAAGTACATATTCCTCCGTGATTCCTCGTGGCGTTGTCTGTCCTCATTCTTTCGATTCTTTCGATTATTCCGATTCATTCTCTCCGTACTAACATAAACTCGAATTCCTCCACGAAACAGAAGATTTATCGTTCATCCTTCAATATAAATAACGTGTTTCCGGCTTTTCCTTCAATTTTCCTATATCTAGTTTAAAATCATAAAAAAAACTAAACAAATCTTTGACTAATAATAGTCTTCTGTAGAGTGGTGAATACGTTATCAAAATAATACATGTAAGCTGTGTTTCTTAGATTAAACCTATTTAATAATGTATTATAGAGTTTTTTTTATTTATTTGTCCAAATAACTAAATTGAACAAAATCAAAGTTATTAACCAATCTTTTGTTAATGCATTACGGTAACGGCATTTTTTAAGGCCCAGAACCAAGTAAATTCATCAAAAAACTTACAATAGTAAAATTCCATAAAGGCCTGATAGTAGAAGGGGCCGGGATTGAGCCCAGCTCTCTGATTGGTCCATTTTTTGATGACGTCAGCCAAGATGGCGGCGCCCATGTTTCCCGCCAAATTTCCTAACCTCACTTTCTGTATCAGCTGGGGGATAAGGAAGGATGGTAATAATACGACAGTATGGTACATCTAATGGACTTTACTATTTAAATTATACTACATCTTTTCTTCTTCATCACTCCCACCTGAAAAGGAAAAAAAATCAATATTAGTTATCGTACAAAGAAAACTCACATTATAAATTGTAGTGGATGTCTATCTGTATATGTGTACCAAATTTTAACTAAATCGGCCGGTAAATAACGAATCTGGATTAGCAGTGGTGGGGGTAAAGAAGTCCAGAGACGATATTCTTGAAATATTTTCATACAGGGAAGTCGGAAATAGCCTAAATCGGTGGGATGTTTTTCATGTTAAGGAGGTCGAAAAAAATTGTAAGGCTCTAGGACGCACCGTTTTTGAGATATAAGCAAAACACCACATTTTTCTGATATTTTTTCCGCCAACTTCTGGAACTTTCTAAAGAGCAGGAGAATCAAGGTGATCAGTGCCTCTTCTCATGGAGTGACGTCATAAACCCCTATATAAGCAGGCCAGGAGAGAGGAAAATTCAGTTGGTGCCTAGAAACCAAGTTGGTAAGTAGGCTTATCTCTCTTTGGACTTCTCGGTGAGTATTGTAATATTAAGTTATAACCTAACTCTACTAAACCTATACATATTCGGTTACTTTGTATCCGATTAGTTTAGTTGACTGTATCCATTCGATTATTTTAGTCGATTATTTCATATTCGATTATTATATCGACTTTTTCGTTATTTTAAGCGTATTTATCAGGTTTTTGTATGTATTTTACTATATCTTTGTATTTTTAGAAAGGATCCTGTAAATATCGTTGGTAATAATGAGACTTATGTCAGGAAATTTAGATTGTACGGTTCTAAAACAACTTTTAAGTTTAACCAACCTCCTCCCGGTGTTGCTGAAATTGACTGGATCAGACGAGGACTCAGTGAACTTGTGAATAAAATGAAATCTAACGCTGCGGATACTGACCAGCTTGGGTTCACATTAACCAGTATTAATTTCAAAAATAAAGAGCCTGGGTATGTGCCTTCAGACCCGCTTCCGAGATTGATGAGGGTATTATTTGGAACATTTTTGGAGGTATTGTACAAAGTAACGCAGAGTCAATAACAAGCAGTGATACTTTTAAAGTGGAATGTACTAGAGTGAACCTACCTATTGGTTCTGGAGGACTCCGAAGACCATGACTTTACAATAATTTTATAGAAGAATGTAAAGCACGTAGGGGTGTAGTGTGAATCAATAATGTAGATAATTTGTGTCTTGCCAGAGCTCTTGTGGTAGGTAAAGCTTTCCAAAAAGGATCCATTGTACAAGGCTATAAGACAAGACAGGTGTATGAGGCAGACCAACAGAGCTAAGAAATTGTTGGCCAAGGCGAGAGTGGACATTCCAGAAGAAGGGGCAGGTATTGCTGAACTTGAAAAACTTCAGGATCACCTTAAAAAATATAAAATTACAGTTTATAATTATGATAAGAAAGGCCGTGAAGTGTATTTTAATGGGGGTAGTGATGATGCAGTGTATAGTATTAACCTACTGTTTAATAATGGTCATTTTAATGTAATTACTAGTCTTACCGCAGCCTTTGCCTGTAATTATTTTTGTAAAGCATGACACACTCCCTACGATCACAAGGCTAAATACAGGTGCTCCTCCATATGCCAGGCTTGCCATACTATCTCACCGTCGTGTACACGTGAGCATGAAGGAATTACGTGTCCAAAATGCTGTAGAGTATTCAAGAATCAACGCTGTTTCATTGCTCATCAAGGAGATGTGTGTAGTAGGATACAGTTGTGTAAGTCATGTCACAAAATTGTAAGACCGAAAGATTGTATGTCTGTGCATGTATGTGGTGAAGTGTTTTGTACTACTTGTGACGCATTCAAGACCCCCAACCATTAGTGTTAAATGCGTGTGAATACTGGAAAACCGAAAACAGAAGATTTTGCATTCATATTCTTTGATCTAGAAACCAGACAGGACGAGTGTTTAAGTAATGATAGTAGTGCTAAGGTGCATATAGTGAACTTGTGCGTATCACAACAGTTTTGCTGGAAGTGTTTGGGTGGAAGTGTTTCTTGTGAATTGTGTCTTACACGTATGCGGATCTTCAAGGACAACCCCGTTGAACAGTTTATGGACTATGTGATGACTGAACGGAAAAAGTTAAAAAAAAGCTCTGTGTTATCGCTCACAACGGTCAAGGGTTCGATTTTCAGTTTATCCTGAAGTACCTTCTCGAGCAAACTAATTTCACACCTGAACTGATAACAAGAGGTTCCAAAGTGATTCAACTAGAGTTGGTTAGTGTCAGATTCATCGACAGTCTAAATTACTTTCCTATGGCTCTCTCTGCACTACCCAAAGCTTTTGACCTCGGCACTGAAAAGAAAAAGGGATACTTTCCACACTTGTTCAACACCCTCGAGAATCAGAACTATGTAGGACCTATGCCGGACAAGAGCTACTACTGTCCCGATTCAATGTTCAAGAAGAACCACGACTCGTTCTAAGTATGGTACAACCAACAAGTAGAAAACAATTATGTATTTGATTTTCAGAAAGAAATAATTGAATATTGTTTTTCGGATGTGGATATACTAGCCCAAGCTTGTTTAAAATTTAGATCGTTGTTCCTGGATCAGTGCCAAGTCGACCCTTTTTTGGAGGCAGTTACTATCGCGAGTGCGTGTAATCTTGCTTTCCGACGAAAATTCCTCAAACCAAACACTATTGGACTTTTACCAAAACACGGATACCGGTTAGTAGATAATCAACCGGCTATAGCACTTCAGTGGTTATGTTGGGAAGAGGAGAAAAAAGGTGTTAGGATCCAACATGCGGGGAGGGAGCGTGAAGTTAAAGTAGAGGGAATGAAGGTGGACGGTTTCGACGGAGAGACAATATACGAGTGCCACGGCTGTTACTACCACGGATGCCCCAAATGTTTCCCTTACAAGAGGGAGGACCCTCTAAAAGAAGACCCATCCGACTCTCTCTAGCTTCGCTATCACCGTACAGTTTAAAATGGAAAAATTCGCCCAAACAAACTACCAGATAGTTGAAATGTGGCATTGTGATTTTAGGAAAATCAAAGAACGAGAGTGACTTCACTACCTAGATACACACCCTATGCTGCATACTCTACCACTCAACCCACGAGATGCCTTTTTCAGAGGACGTACTGGTAACTCAAAACTGTACCATAAGTGTAAACACGATGAGTCTATCCAGTACGTTGATGTGTGTTCGCTTTACCCGTTTTTGTGTAAACACGGCCACCATCATCCTTTAGGACACCCAACAATCTACGTGGGAGACGCAGAGTGCCGTAGCCGTGGTTTAAATTTCAAAGGATTGCTAAAGTGTAAAGTACTACCTCCCAGCAACTTGTTTCATCCGGTTCTTCCTACAAGAATGAACAATAAACTAATGTTTGTGCTGTGTAGAGTTTGTGGAGAAGAGCAGCGTGTTAGTGATTGTGTACATAGTGACAATGAACGAAGTCTGACAGGAACATGGACAAAGGATGAAATAAGGAAGGCGATTGAAAAAGGTTATGTTATTTTGGAAATGTTTGAGTTGTGGGAATACAAAATGGCTACATTCAGCAACGGTGGTCTCTTTACAGATTTTATTGATACATTTCTAAAAAATTAAGCAAGAGTCTTCAGGCTACCCTACATGGTGTCATTCGCAAGAGGATAAAAACAAGTACATTCAGGATTACTTTGAACACAAAGGTATCCAGGTGGACCCAGAAAAAATTGAAAAGATTGAACATTGAAAAGAACGAAGGTCTCAGATGTCTGGCTAAATTAATGTTAAATTCCTTCTGGGGTAAATTTGGACAAAGAGAAAACCAGACTAAAGCGTTAATAACGCGAGACCCCGAAAATTTGTTTAAACTACTTTCCAATCCTGAAGTGCAGGTAAACAGAATACAGGAAATTAACCAGGATGTTGTCCTTGTAAACTGGCAACATCTAGAGGAGGTTGGAGTATCCTTAAGAACCGTTAATGTTGTTTTGGGAGTATTTACCACTGCCCAAGCTAGGCTAAAATTGTACGAATACTTGGATGCCTAGGGTGTTCAAGTACTGTATTACGACACAGATTCGGTTGTCTACATATAGAAAGACGGACTGTACAGAGTAAATACCGGCGATTATTTAGATCAGATGACAGACGAACTTGCTAAAGATTACGGTCCCGGTTCATACATTACGCAATTTGTGTCAGGCGGACCTAAAACATATGCGTATCTTGTGTATTCTACAAAAGACCGAACAATTATACCTAATTGCAAAATAAAAGGTCTAACACTAAATCTAAAAACATCTGAAAAACTAAATTTTTAAAAACTTAAAGAAATGGTTCTAAGTGATGAGGACCAAAACATGGATATTGAAGAATCCCGTATTCGTAGAACTAGTGATAGGTATGTAGTAACTGTAAACGATACAAAAGTGTTTAAAGTGACTGGACCAAAACGAAAACGTGAAGGTAAATATGATACCCTACCATACGGCTATAAAAAGCAGAAAACAACACAGTGACTCACCTATCTGTCCACCCACGGTCTCCAAAGTCCCTCCGGCACCACTTGATCCTGTTCTTCCCGATGGTCTGGGGTTGGAGGTGGCGTCGGAGGTGTCCAGAGTAGATCCGGATCCCCGTCCTCATCCTCTTCTAAGCTATCCCAGCCCTCGTCAGTATCGAGTTCTGGGTATTCCCGCCACCAGTTCTAGCCGCCACCGCCCCGTCGATACCTCCAATTTGTTGACGATCTTGACGACGACGAGGAAAATGATCAGTCATCATCCTCCTCCTCCTCCCTAGGACCTAAGATGGTCTCGACGATCATGATAAGGATCGACAGTATAGATACAATCATGATGGGGCTGGCGCAACGACTGACGGCCGTTGCGGTGGTTGCACACGTGTACGAGCAGATGTTGGAGGTTGTAACGTGGGGAGTGCGGGTCTCAACTTGTATCATTTACTCCTCAGCTACAGTATGGCGTCCATCCCACAATCCTTATACCACCTGTGCCTGTCTACTTTGTGTAACTTATACAATAACAGGTACGACCTTTTCCTAGAGTTTCATCAACAACTCCCACGAACCGTACTCCGTGATCTTTTAGAGCACGATAAGGCCAATTGTTTTCGGATTAAACTTTCATTCTCGTACTACCTCGGGAAACGGGTGTGTAATGATTGTGCGTCTAGCTACACGGAGCATAGTGTGATCCCGCATGTGGACATCGTTATCAATTGTACACAGGGGGATAACTGGTGTCAGGTGTACGCAGACAATGTCTGCTTTTTGTGCGGTAATGTTTGTTGGTCACTTGCGGGGGGATGGAACGACAGCATTTCGAGATGCAACTGTAGAATATAAAGAGTGTGAATTTTTGAGAGTGTAAGTTCGTTCTATCAAGGTGAGGGTGGCCCAAATTTGATAAAAAATCGCCCGACTGTTCTCCAAGGCAGCCTAATAAGCGTAGGTCCTGAGGCAGTCCTGCAGCTTGGGGTTGGATTAAGTCCTGTAAGACCTTGATTCGTAGTCCGGCCCATCGATAAGTACGTGCATTTGATGTATAAATGGGGCTCTGGGGTGTAAAAACCCGTAACCGAAAGCGAATGTGGTTCCGAAGATGTCATTTCATTCTCTCGGGAGGCGCCCATGCGAGTGCACATGCACGGTCACCCTACAGCATCAGACGTGAACCAGACATGGCCGTGAATCAGACCACACCATTAACCGTGTTCCAGCCTCCTTCTCTGCTCAACCTAAGTGCGTCAAAATTGTGCGAAGACTACGATTATATTGTAGACTTACAATCACATTTCTCTTCCCTTCCAAGCCTCTTATTCGATGAAATTATGTCTGCACATAGAGAAAATTGCCGTAAGATAACATTAGGTTATCACATCTACGCAAAAAAACTATACTGTTTTCAATGTTACCGAGCTCTTTTTCCCGGAAATACATTTAGTCGGTTATTAAAAAAAAAACTTCCGTTCATTCAGAAATCAAATTGGTTGAAGCTCCAGCCCCAATTCCAATGTACCCAATGCCGAACAACTCCTAATATACACCCAACCTTCTTATACTGTTGTTGTTATCTGCAAAAATACGTGTCCTGCTACGCTAATCTAAGCATCTAAAGGGACAAGTTCCTGACGGATCCTTATTTTAGCGTTGGAAGTTGCATTTTTTATTCTAAATTTGACACTCTGACACTTAATTTTATTTTGAGTTTTTTTTAATTTTTAGGAGGTGGCAACTAGTTTGACTTTTCGGAAGGTCACCACTTTCTGCAGCGGTGGAGAATCAATGGCTGCAGAATCAATAAAAGCTAAAAATACAGTCGGTCATTCTCAGACATGGCCTCGACCAGCCAACCTTCCTCTCTATACCAACTGTGTCTTACCAAATACACGAGTCAGTTTAAATGTCTTGACGAGATTTTGTCGGCTACATACAGATTTCCCTTTACAATCCGTTGTAGTATAGTGGAAGAACACCGAGCTAAATGTACAACCATGATTATTAGGTACTGTATGTGGCAAGGTCAGGTATTTTGTGCAAGTTGTAGGCAGATACGAGACAGTTCTTTTTATGACGAGTTAGATTCCGTGATATTCGGACCTATGCACGAGAAAGAGTGGTTTGAAGCATTACCTGAACTGACAACCAAATGCCAAAACTGTGAAAGAAATCTCCTTAGCCGGTACTGGTATGGCTGTTTGTGTGGTAAATTGCCTCGAGAAGGCTGGTCGTATGATATTTTCAATCAGTTTGCTGTACACTTTAACGAAATAACTGTTGCACTCGAAAATAAAACTTAATTCTGTTTAGTGCTCGATAGTGGTCATGGTGTAAAGGTTACGAATGTATTTGGGAAATCTAACGTGTTTCTTTATGATGAAGAACACACTCTGGCGCTAAATTCAAACGAATGGCATAGGTTTATCAACAATCTCCCCATGGTGTACAGGGAGCTACAGGA